>CAEGAE010064442.1:0-11134 GCA_903067095.1 Girardinus metallicus | reverse complement strand
TATATATAGCATTTTTACAACAACTGAAGGTAATATAGCTACTTGATAGAGATATAAAATGTCACTATGAAAATACATGATACCGTCCCTTTAAAGGATCATTCTTCTACAAATGTTCTTAAACTGTTTTCACAAGTACTTTATGGTGAGAAGGATGAAGTGGAGTTGTTCAGATTTTGATTCTGTAATTCTGCAGTACTGTCGTTCTGCCAGTAGGTGGGGAAATTGAGTATCAGAACATATTCCCTCTGTGTCCCTTAGGGACAAAGAGGGAATATGTTGAGTGAAAATTGAACAATTGTGTCTAGAGTGTTTCCCCATGTTCCCTGATTCAACTATTAATAGGGCTTCGCGTCACTTGTGACTCAAACTGAAGGCTTAACTCAGAAAATGACCTCCAGGTTCTGCTCTGCTCTGTCCCAGAGGTTCAGAGTTAATAGGTCTGATTCTGCTGGGAATGCAAGGCGGGAGGAGGACACCAGCGGAAGCAACTGTGTTGCAAATATCATCAGTTTATCATCCCGGGGCCATTTTTCAACATTGAATACCAATTACCCTGCATAATTGCTGTCTGATTAATCGTCTAAGTAGGGAGGGGAAAGGCCTCCTGGTGAATGCAAGCAAGATCGAAGAGCTAGGAAAAAAAACAAAAACGTGGAGGGGTTTAGAGGGGCGGGTGGGTGAGGGTGTTGGTGGAGACAGCTGTCATCCACACGGGTCTTGCAGCTGACGAGCTATATGCCGCATCCTGAGACTGCAGCTGACCCGCTGAATGGAAGACATTCTGCGACTGTATGCCTGATGCAAGTCATAAGCACGGCAACGCGCATGCATGCCTGTCGTGCCTCCTGCGGGTGGACACAGCTGTCAGAGATTATGATACTCCACCCACCAGGGTGGATGATTTGTACTCATACATCATGGATGAACTGTTAGATTAAGCTCATAAAACATGAATCAAGCCTACCATCGTTTTTTTCATGGACTTTGCTGAAAAGGCTGCGTTGCCTTTGTAGTATCCTGACAAAAAATGGACTGTTCTTTCTGGTATTATTAGTAAGGCTGCCGATTACGATTATTTTAGTTATTGATTAATCTATTGATTATTTTTGACGATCAACCGATTAATCGGCTAAGAAAATTGGGACATTCTGTAGATATTTTATTTAAGCCTTTTTTTTTGCAATACTGGAAATACATAAAAATGCAAATAAACAATTACATTCCTGTTTTAAATAAGAAAACATACATTTCATTGCCTAAAATGCTATAAAAAAAAGCATTTTCACATGTTTTAATTTAATCTTAAATGCAAAACATACATATTCGTTGCACACTTTTGGATTAATTACTGCTCTGCATGTGCTGTTCTTTTAGCCATGTTTATTAGAACAAAACAAATCGAGAGGAACTAGTTGATCTGTGTCTTGCTCAAAGCCGTTTGAAAGCCTGTTGGCATCAGTTTGCTGCCGAACAAGCGGACAAAAATCTTTCCCCACATCTGCTGAGGAAACGGGAAAGTATTTTAATCGCAGCCAATTAACACTGTGTGATTAAGCTCCTTTTGAGGAGTGAATGGAGGCACTGAGGAGCTCATTGTGTGCACCGCGGAGGTACAGTCAGGCTCGGCTTTGTGTGGATAGGCAGGGGGTGGGAAAAAGAAATTAAAGGCAGGAAAAGTGGCTGCCACCATCCACCTATTGGCCCGTCGTGGGTGTCTGGAGGGGTTTATCTCCTCTTGTTGGGTTCTCTTGTGGCACACGACGGCGCTACGGGGCACCCTGGAGGCCAGAGGCCGTGACTAACCATGTGTGTGCATAACCCAGATGCTATGAAGAGTAGGAGGTCAAAGAGGGGGAGGATTGTGGGTCGGGGGGCTACAGAGGCTGCGGTGTCAGCCAACAGCTCCGCACTTGTCTGATGTTACAAACCGCCGGTCCCTAGATTAGATGCTTCTAATCTAGGGATTAGAAGTAAAAGACTTTGTCGGAACATTTGTAATATCATATCTGAGTCACCGGAAACATGTGTTGCCTGTAAAATTAAGATACTGTAGTCCAAAAGACAAGTTCCTAGAGAATCAGACTGGAGACAATCAACTGAAACCGGACTTGAGTTCTGGACAAAAAAAAAAAAAAGTTAGAGATGCACAGAGAAGTGGGTCACTTCACAGATGAAGCTAAATTTCACTCTGACTGACCTGTCAGAAATACAAAAATCCAATCTTTTACCAAGGCTACGAGTTCTGCACCAGGCAACCAATGTTGACGTTATTACTGGGGAAAAGACTCAAAAGCCCCTTTCAGTTCATAATTCTGTGATCTACACATGCGCTTTACACACCGCAATCAACTAAAAAGTCTTGACACAGACTGGAGGGGTGGGTTGAAGTCAACCCTCCTACGTCACTTATAACTGTAAAGAGAACTCCTTTAGATCCTTCTCATCTATGCTGCCTTAGGCTGCATTCGCACAGCAGCTCTTGACGCTCAACTCTAACTTTTTTTTGCTGAAATCACGTCTCTTTTGCATGTTCGTAGATCTGACTGAATGTTGCGACCACGATCAGACTTCTGTGTGAGCAGTTTACGACCCCAAAGCGACCAGCATTCACAGAAGAACGTAGCTCTCTGTTTACGGAAGTAATAATGGATTTATCTGTCAATTTTAAAATTAGTCAGAGCTAACTGCATTGTCACAAGATCATAGCAGCACAAAGGAAGCTAATAAAAAGAAAGTATAGCTAATGCCGATGATCTTTTGTGGCGCATTCGCTGTTTGGGTGAGTATTCAGAGCCAAGAGCGCTGGGATTGTGATGTGATGCACTTCAGTGACGCAACCCTCTGTCATCATTTCAAAACTATCATTTTCAGACACTGTTTGATTCCGTATGTACCATGTTTGACTTCTTCTGGTGCCGCATCATGATGCATGTCCTAACAAAGTGCTCAGGGAATTCCCCAGGTATCTCTGCCCTTTGATTTCATTGTCTCAAATGCTCTGACAGCATACAGCCTGTGTGCGATCACACCAAAGTCAACTTGTATGACATACAAGGACATTTTTTATTTTTTTTCAGTTTCCAAAAAGTGTTTAGACGTAAAAAGAAAAAGAAAAAAAGCTGTTCATTCAGGCTAAATTCAATACTTTTTGCAGTTTGAATTGTTTTGTACCTAATTTTTGGCGGGTATGAAAAGGAGCCGTCTGTCACTAGACCCTTGGGAGACGTATCATTGAATTAATGAAGGGCATTTTGACCCGGAGTCAACATCATTGGATATTAGAGAGACTGGATGCATCAAGCTAAAATTACTCTGTTTTAGTATTTGAGAATTCAGACTTTGTTGGAAATTACAGCATTAAGGCATCTGTCTTCTCCTTGAATGCACATAGAGGCTGTTGTTTACAGCCACTAATGCTAACCATGCTAAATCACGATAGGGGTAGCTTAAAACATCAACCCCAAATCACCATGTATCAAATAGCCATGCAAAAAATAAAATTACTGGTGCATAAGCCTGTCGCACTAAGCAGTAAGTCAGTTAGTCACATGATAAATTTTAAGGAGCTTGATCATTTCCATTCCGATGATTAATAGTTTTTGAAGTGCTAATTTGCTTTCAGAGACATCATAATCCATTGTATTCACATTTTTTGGAAGGACTACCATTGGAAGGACTACTACTCTCTATTATAATTAATACAAGCAATTTCCCTGAAGATTCCTGTATGTTTAGAGACGTTAAAGGTCCATTTCATATTTCTATCTAACTGGAAACCCTAAATCTATTCTGCGGTCATAGTCCCTGATTAGCGGAGTCAAGGCAGTTGATCATATCTGCGCTTCTGAAAGCCTCTGGCTTATCGCTCTCAATCCAATTTACTGAACATATAATCACATCACTTACATGGCCTTATCTGACCACACATGGCACATGTGCGTATGAGACACAGTAACAGATGTCGGGAGTTTTCAGGCCGTGCGCTCCAAAGGCACACTACAGAACTACTGTGACTCCCACAGGAATCACTCTAAAACTGGGATTCACTGTCTTTTCGGGATAGTTAGCACTTTCCCCATCAGTGTTAGGCCACCGGTGTGCTTGTCAACCTCTGTTTATATCCTGGTGAGTGAACACAAAAGCTTTCACCAAGCCACCGTCACATCGAGAGCCGCTGAGGTTCGCAAATGTAGGTAGAAAGCTTGAAAACAGAGCATCTGTTCCTGCTTTCCTGTCACTGCGATGTTTTATTCAGTCAAATTGCTGCTTACATATTCACTCATTCTGAAACAGCTGCTGCACCGCCGATGGGCAACATTCCTTATGGCTTTGCAATGTTGCGTCGGTTGCAAAGTAAGCCACATTTATTGTTGCAACCAGTTTAAATAATAAAAAGATAATACCGTGAAGACAAAGAGAGACACAAAAGCTGTTTTTATGAACATGCCCTCCAGCAGACGTTTTCGCAGATATTTTACTCCAGTAGAAATAACGCAATTGCGCAATGAAGGTAAGCAATTTATCTAGAAAGCTTCTTCAAACTCAACCTATCTCTAGAAGGTGCATAAACAATAAAAGATGAACACTGCCACACTTGAAAACATTCTGATGACAAAAACCCATGCGGTGTAGTGAAAAAGTATTTTTCATCTTACAGATTTATTTTGCTGCCTTCCTATGAAATTTCACTCAATTCTAACCTCCCTTCAGTTCTCCTTCCTTCTGGGATTTCTCCCACTGAACTCGATTTCTCCTGTTGAATTTCAACCGGAATTTGAACCGACGGAGGAGTTGTGAACAATTATGTCAATTTTTTGTCGAATTGTAGTCTACCTATATAGGGTGGCAGATTGGCACTGACAGAGGAGGACATGAACCAAGCTACTAAGTCTTTGTTCACCACGCTTCCAAATACGGAGCAATCAAAATCGGAGCAAGAGAAAATTCTAAGACATTTTATTGGTATGGTTGTTTCCGGTAAGCTTCATAGTGTAGCTTCCTTCACGATCGAGACGGGTCATTACATATGTCACAGCCAAGTGATGGCGATTGGGTAAAATCAGGTCCAACCGTTTCAAACGTTAACAGAGTCCACGCATCCAGCAAGCAAACGTTGCTCAATACCTTAAGGTCCAGACCTTCTGTACGAAGCAAAGCGTAGAACAAGAGGCTTATTTTTACCGGACTATGTAGATGTTAGTACCGGATTAAGATAACAAGCATAGCATTTGTGTGGTCCACACAAAAAGATGCTTTTAAATAAAGCTTTCATTTCTTAGGTGAAAGTGTTTCCTAAAGCAACATGGCCCTATGTGACAACATTATTGTCATTATTGCTCAACATTAACAACCCGTCGGACCAACAGCGTACCATGGCGGTGTGATGGTCTGAACTTAAACATACTCCAGTGCGATTGAATTAAAACAGCCACATTAAAAAAAAGAAAAATAAGAAAAGATTCCCATTATTGACAGTTCTCACTAGTACAACAAACACGACCCTAGCTTGAGGACACTCGGTATCATCTTTCTTCCATGTGTGCTGGACACCTGCTCTAATTCGCCCTGCCCACCATCTACGTATCAGCTTTCTATTCCAGTCTCCACACATTATCCAGACATTATTCATTTCTGACTAATGATGCCTCACCATGGTTAAAGAGAGTCACATTACTGGCTTTGTTGCGGTAATGTAACCCCGGCGGTTGCCTAGCATGCTTCTGTAAATGAGACCGACTTGTACAGTTGGCCAGTCCAGTACGCATATAGGTTGGCTACTAGCTCCAAGACATATGGTTTAAAACCTGTAACATTTTGCATGGTAAGATTCCACTCCTTAAAACTCCCTTCATTTGTATAAGGGAGATAATGGAGGACTATATCTGGTTCAGAGAGCATAGGTTTACCCCTCCCTTGCCAACCTTCCTACTTCAAAATGAGTATCTAAGCGAATTCGCACAAAGTTTTGAACTAAATAAATTTATTTGAACACGTTTCTGGTATTAAAAAATCACAGATAGTCATGGTTGGACTACTAGAAGAGGATGAGATGTTAGTCATTTTGAAGTGACGCTGTTCTGTCAACAAGCTGCTGGACTTAGCATGTTTGTCAGTAAAATAAAGAACAATTCTGCAGCTAACCAAGGTGATTAATTAAAACTAACAAAGCAGTTTGTGCCAGCTTTCAGTCACACTCCTTCTGGCTTGCGCTAGTCCGCAAAATGGCGACAAGTGTTGGGAGAAAACACCAGAGTCAGTTGGTTGTTCAACAATAATTGATTCCATTTTTTGAAAATTGTATCTTCTGTTCAGTACTCATTACCCAATAGATGTATACATAATCACAATACAATACGTTGACCTTTTGAATTCTGGACCTAGAAACTATGCAACGTATGAAAAACTACTATTGGAACTAATAAAACCAAAACTGAAACTAAACAATATTTAACTAATAAGAACAAGCAAACGCACTCTAGTAACTAACTAAAACAAACTGAATTAGATAAACCAAAAGTCACAATGAAATAAAACTAAACTATGATGGAAAACCCAGAACTGTTACAGCTCTGCAGCTAACCAAGCTGAATAACCAAAAAACATTTCCTAGCTTTCCAAAATGATTCCAGTCTCACTCGTTTGCATTGCCCATGTGTTTCTATGACGACCTGTGATAGTGTGAAGACATCAGTGCCTGATTACCACTGATGTCAAAAAGAATATGGCAAATTTGTAATGTCACATAACTTACATAGAGGCCTAATTGCTAAAAGTGACTAGCAGAGTCAGCAATCATGCTTCACATTCTCATTTAGCACAATGCAAACTCTCAGTGTGCGCCCATAAAGTTTCACTTACATGACCTGTCAAATCTTTCCCCTGTCATTTTGTTTTGACTGCTACCAACATGGCTTTTACATGTTAATTACTTTCTGTTAAGGCTGTTGTGATCAAATCCCCATTGTCCTTGTTCTATGTAGATCTTGATTCACTTAGTAGTATGTTTGGTTTAGATAAAAAACACTATATCTATTAATCCTTTAACAAAGTTGGGTTTTTTTCACACACCTGTGAACGCCAGAGATGAGCAGCAATGACACCAAATAAAACACAAAATGAACGGAAATATCAAGACGGTTGTGTCACAGAACACTGAAATTCACTGTTGACACCATACCGCGCCGTAGTTTCAACTGTAGTTTTACTTTATATGTAATGAGAACACACCGTGAGCGACATATTCGATACGTCACCGGACTTAACGTCTCACAAATGAGTTTGATTTCTCTGCGTTTGCACCTGATGTGAAAAGATATCCCAGCAGGCCTGAGAAAATGAGAAACAGTGTGACAGCAGCTTTGTTATATACAGTAAAGAGGATGTGTTCTTGCTCACAGTGACTTTGAAATTTCATCTCAGCACTTGAAACTGAGTTACAGGGTTTTGACATGAGCTGTAAAAATATCCATAGCTGACCATGATTTGAACCACAGCGGCTGATGACATGTTCATTCCAGATTTTACATTGGGAATCTCATTTAAATCAAAATAACATTAAGTTATATATTAACCATACATTTTTAAGATAACATTGTTGTAATTTAGCCACAGTAGTGATTACTCTTTTTCTGCTTTCAGAAAAACGCAATTATGGGTGTTTTTTAAAGCCACTCAATATATGAAATTGCCACCATCATGACAATATCAACCTAGAAAATTCCTCAGTCACAAGAACTCTTTGGTCCCTTATTTGGTGGACTGTTATATTTCAGGTGCCTTGCTTTGAAACTATTTTCAACGATACATTTGACCACTTGGATGGATTACGACTCTTCCCGTTGTCTACAGCTGTCTTAGTGACCGAGATCAAAAAACACAAGGAAATTAGTGGAGACACCATGATGAGGGAAAAATAAAGAGAGTAGGGTAAAAAAAAAAAGTGGGTTAATCATAATTATTGTTGTGCAGTCCTAGAGGTGGTTATTTTTTTTGTCTTTGTAGTTGTAGTTGCATTGGACCTAACTACCACAAGAAGTTTCATTCTGACTATCTGTCAATTTAAACCAGCAGCAGTGACGTGTTGACCCACTTTGACAACCAAAGATCTAAAGTAATTTTATGTGATCTACTTACAGTCTGCTGTAAGGAAAGCTAGTTATGTGGCTACAAGAAATAATATCTATCAACAGGGCCGCACTTCCAGGCACTTTGGTCTAATCAGGGGAGAAAGTAAAACTGTTTTACCAGCGTTGCACTGAGAAGTAGCTCATATGACTAGCTCAGCAGATGTACAGTTCCACACTGCAATTAGGTGTTTGCTAATTGCTGCTGGCTAGTCTGAAGGAGCTGGCCGAGGGAGTAGATAGCTGCTCTGTGAGACAGAAGCTTGGAAACTGCAGCTCTGAGGAGGAGCTGAGTCTTTAAGGCGGCGCTAGGTCTAACCAGGCTTTTTCCACAGCTGAATGGTTGCCATGGCGATTAAAGGATTTCTCAAACATGCATGAAGAAAGCAAGGCAACACTTCAGGTGTGTTTTTGATGAGGGAATAACATTATAACATGATGGAAAGCTAAAAAAAAGTGGGTTTTACATAATGCTTAATACTGTCACTTTAATCCTCAAACTCATTCATCTTCCCTTAAATTCCTGACAACGATCACGCCTCTGTCCTTGTCAAAGGACAAAGGTTTGCGGCCGGTCAGAGTGGCTCAGCGGGGGAAGCTGGGTTTCGCTCCAGAGAGCAGGTGATAATGACTTTCCACACGTCCCTGCTCCTCCACAAGCCAATCTCCGATGTGACGGCGGCCGGGCGGGTGATTTCTGGCCTTCTAAAAATGCAGGCGATGGGAAAGCCGGGGGCCGACGCTATACGCCGACGACGGGCCGGATAGCCTCAGGCGCTGAACAATCAGAGCCAGTGGTACGACAAATCTATTAAAACATCTCGGAATATTAAAAAGGAAAAAAAAAAAAAAACAGAATAAAAAAAAAAAGGCTTTGGTGTGGGGCATATTCACTGTTTCTGTTTTCATCCCCTCTGGCGGTGGACGCATGAAGCATTCACATGGGGTTTTACGAGCTGTGCACTATTGATCACAGCGGACATGAGGCTGCGGGGTATGTCTGCTCTGGAAGCACGGCTGTTGTTGTTGTTTCCAGACTCCACATCATGGACCTCTTTTTTTTTTTTTAGTCTTTGTTTTGTTTTGTTTTTTTTTGAGCCTGACAGGATAATAAAAGCAGCTCCGGCCTGGTGCTCCCATCCCCTTCATCCACTTGTTTGCCGTGCAGGGAGCCTCTTTCTGATCGGCGCAATCAGGCTTTTAAGCACAGCCTCCGTCCGCCGCCCGGTGCTAAGTGTGTGTTCAAAATGAGAGCGTGCACAATGGCTAACACTCTCACAATGTCAGAAATGACCACTCCCCAAGCCTCTAGGGCGAGTCAGCAGCAGCAGCAGCCGCAACACAGATGGAGGTGGTGGAGGTTCCCGCGTTTATTATTGTTGTTTGTATTTTTATTTTATCAGCCTCACAGCGTCTACTTCCCAGGCGCAGAGCCATGTGAAGATGTGGAGGAGGAGAAGGAGCCAAGCAGGGGTATCCTGGAGTGGAACATCGAATACAGATTTACCAAGTTCAAGCCGCCATCCTCTGCCCGGGGTATTAAGTGAACGTACATGAAGAGAGGTCGCGCCAGCTGTTGGGTTTTTTTATTTTGTTTGTTTGTTTGTTTTTTTTTTGCTTTCATATGTTCCACCTGCGCTGTCAGGAATTTCATATGCAGTGACAGTGAAAAAAAAGAACGAACAGAAACGCTAAAATAAAAAGCTAAAAGTGAACAGATCTCACATACCGGTGTTTCTGATCATCAAACAAACGATCGATAACAGATAAAGATAACTTGAGTCAAGGATGCAAATGATGGTGGGGCTTATTAAGAGGAAAAAAACTACCCAAGTCAGCCTGACCCTAAGTAAAAAGGTTATTAAATCACAGTTTGACTGAGACTAACCAGCTTTTGGTTTTTTTGTGGTGTAGTAAGCAGCCACACCCAGACCTGCTCACTACCTCACCTATAGAGTCAATAAATCACTTACATTCTGTTTTATTTTTAATTGGTTGGTTTGGGATTTTTTTTGTTCTGCTTTATTTTTATTTTTTAAATGTATTGGTTCTGTTTTTTTTTTTATTTTTTTATTAATTCTTTCATTTTTATTGGTCAAAATGTTCGTTTTTATTTGTTCGTTTTTTTTACACTGATTCTGTTTTTATTTTTTCTTATTTTACAACAATGTGTAAAATAAGACACATAGAAAAAAGGGAGGAGAGTCGAAAAAGTTAGTTCTTTTGTCCATCTCCTTATCAAACATGACACATATCTCAATATGTATCATGTTTTCAATGTGAATATGTTTGAAATAAACAACATAAAAAACTAGACTAAACCAAACAGAACCGGCTTAACAGCATGGAGCGTAGCACAACTCAAAAAATAACAACAACAACAACAAAAAAAGCCATTATCAGCTAATTGAACAAAAAAAAAAAAAAAACACGGAGCAGTAGTGAACCTTCCCAGGAGTCACAAACTTACCCCGAACTCTCCACGGGTTTTGGATTTTGGCGAAAACCATTCCATGGATTGATGAGAGCAGAGAGAAACTTTCTGAAAGGTGTGTGTGTGTGTCCTGTTACGTCTGGTGTTAAACTGACAGCGTTTTAGTAAAAGATCATAGAAATCAGAAAACTAGATTTTCCTACGGTGGAAAATCCTGAAGGAGATTGTCAAACACTCCATTAGATTGAACCTGTATTTAAGCAACTGTAATAAAATGTTATTTCTCATTAATTTATCTAAACTTGAGTCTATAAAACAGATGGCTAATAAACCACCAGAGCGATAGTGTGACAGCTGTCCCTACTGTCACACAGAGATCTGAACGACAATCGTTTTTTTTGTTCATCCTTAATAACAGTTTAGATATTTCTTTATTTATAGTTTAGATTTTCCGGTTTTTAAATTATTTTCATTAGCTTGACTCTTTAGTTAGCTATTTGCAGTGCACATATTTAGTTAACTTTATCTGTCAGTTCTTTATATTTTTTGTTAAATGCAACAAATTAACTTCTTC
>CAEGAE010064412.1:0-52996 GCA_903067095.1 Girardinus metallicus | reverse complement strand
TTAGCTTTCGTCAACAACTCAGGCGGAAGTGAGAACGTAAATAAAGTCCCGGCCGGAACACGTGCGCTAAATAATAACGCATAACATAACGAGGCTTCGAGGCAGATCAGTTTTCCTCGAGGAATTTTAATAAATCGAGGAATCGTTTCAGCCCTAGTTGACAGTGACAAACTCTTGGTACATGAAAGCTCGTTTATGAAGATAAAGGAGAAGGAGGAAAATTAGACTGATGTATCTGTGCAAGACAATAAAACAGGATGTGCCTTACAGAGCTTTCTACAATCCTCCTGCTTTGGCAGACAGCATTTTTCCCTTCCAACAGAATTTAACCCAGAACAAAGTCTGTAAGCAACCTTGAATTGTCACAACCACCTATTGTACTGTTGTCTAAGGTTGCACATGAGGAAAACTCGCCAATATGAGTGCTGAAAATTTCAATAACAATATCGATTACATTGAAGGCAATTTCTTTCCAAACATTTTTCTTGGATGGACATTTACAGCCCATCCAATTGACCAAATACTGTTCCTATACTGATATTTTGGATAAAAACATTCTAAAAGTTCAAAATCAAACTTTTGCTAAAGACAAACGTTTCATTTGCCTTTAAGATAACTCGCAGCAGTAAATAAACAAAAATAATCAAATACGCTCTCTGTCAAAACCCTATAAAAACCTGCAACATAGAAGAGAACAGTAATGTTAATCTTTAAATAATGCAACATGTTGCAGCAGCTACTACAGTTATTTTTTAGAATGCGCTTCAGGATGACAACCTTCTTTATCCCGGTTTTAATTGTGCACAGCCTAAGCCGGCGTTAGGATGAATTCAAAACAAAATCTAAAGCATGCATGATAGATATCGCTCATCTGTGATAATGGACGAGCCACAGATTTCTGTTCAACTCTGATTCTTTTACTCATGTGTCAAAGTTTCTTCATCGGAGACGATGAAAGACAAGGAAATTAACATTCGGAAAGAGATGCACCCTTGACAATAGGTTATTATTTGTGCCTGATTATGTATCCTGTAGTCAGCCTCTGCTACATCAAAACACACACAAACACACACACACAAACACAGGATTAGAACAAAAGGCGAGTCCCGCGGCACAGATTTGCGCAGAGAACATAATAGCTGATGACATGCGGCAGTTTGGAGGCTTTCAAAGCGACGCGGCTAATCTTCCTGCACTGGAATAACATTATTTTCTCCGCTTCCTCCTCCTCCTCACCGCCCGCCCACCGGGGACTCGCAGGTTATTGTGTCCAAACGCACCCCAAGGTTAACCCACACAATGAATGGGCAGCGGCGAGCCACGTAGCCGGCTGATCGGGCTGCCCCGCTGATAGACTGTGATGAGGCAGGTGATCGTTTAGAATGGGGTTCAAACAAAGAGACATTTCAGATTGTAGCACCTTCACGCTGAACAATAAAGCAGAGAGGCTAGACTGCAAGGGAGATAAAATAAGGGGGGAGGGAGAAACAGAAGGGGACTGGAAAAAATGTTTTGGTGTCAATCCAGGTTTATATTGTGTGTTTAACAAAGAAACTTCTGTTCTTTGACCTCAAAGTGAGGACAGCCTAGAAAAACAATGATCAAGAACAATGGAGAGAAACCCCATAACAAAACATCTAAATCTCAAATTTTAGTAGAAAGTACTTTGTCTCTTACCACTAAATACTTCAATCTGACATTTTCCTAAAACAAAACTTCAACCAAAACTGCCTTGTTAGATAATATATAAGGCTAAAAATAAATAAAATCCAGAAATCAACTTGCTTTTCATCTGAGCGACCAAATTCAGTAAAAAGGGGAAATCGGATTCCAAAATCCATAGTCATAAATTATGGAGTGCATTGATTGTTTTTCCATGTGTTCTGGCCATAAAAACGCTTCCAATGCTATAACAAACAGTAAAAAAAAACTAATTATTGGAACAATTAATGCCCAATTTTCAACTGGTCCAAATTATTGAAGTAGTGTTCAGTCCAACTGGAAGAACCAGCTGTAGTTACTATAATGATCAACTCCGGTTCTGATCAATAAAACGTCAGGATGGTAAGGATGGGAGGCAATAACCTAACATTAATAATGTAAATTGGACTATGTAGTTACTAAAGATTTACTGCACACAGGCAGAAACTTAAGAATATTCATCTAAAAACAAAACCATCCAAACAGTCCTTCAAAGTTGCTGTTTCATTCTATTTAGCCATCTGTCTAGACTTTCAAAGATGCTGAATTTAATAGTGAGATGTGTTGTGATCTCCAGACACATCAAGTGAATGTGTTACCTCCAGTTATGAAAATGTATATACCAAAAACAACTTAAAGAAATTACACTTTGTATTGTATCCGATACCTTGATATTGGTTGTTCACAACCTTTCTAAGTTCACCAGGTGTTTGTTAATTGCTGCTGCCGCTAGTCTGGTGGAGCAGCATGAAGGAGGCATAGGGGAGGCATGGGGACTGAAGCTCCAATCAGGAGATTTAGGGAAATGGTGCCACTGAAAGGCTGCCACTGCAGAGTCCAGGTTTTGTCAAACACGCATGAATAAATCTGAGAAACTGGGTATGTGCTTGATCAAGGAACCACATTACAAAATGATATAGAGCTCAAGAAAGTCTTAACAGCACAGTTCCTAAGAAAAAAATAAAGAAAATCAGTCAAAGCTTTACAAAAAACAGACTAAAAAAACAAATGATGTTATGTAATGAGGAAGGATCCTCAACGACATTTTTGGAAGACTGCAAAGATTAGTGTTTATCATCGGTAATTGGATGCACATTACTTTCTAAAACCTGAAATGCTAATGGAATCACGTTTCCTCCTCTAGAGATGTTTACATCCACGCCATGTAACAGAGGCTTATCACAACAAATAGGCCAAAAAGAACAAACATGATTAGCTTTACTGTTGCTGATCTTTAAGACGACTAGCAGCTCCAAACCCATCACTGCTGTGCGGTGAATAAGCCCATGTTCAGAGAATAAGAAAGAAGCCAAGTTATTTCTGAAGTTGAGCCCAGATATTGTGGTCGTGGCTGCAGGACCCAATATAGTGCCATCCATTTGTTATCATAGCTTACAGGCTTGTCCCTGGAAGGCATTAGTGGTTATTGGCCAGTTTTGCTTTTGTCACGGCATTTGTATTTCCCAGGAGAATCGCATAACAAGAGGTAAAATGTAACGATTTAATAATGTTTTAAAAGAGTCCATGTGATTAAAAACACACCACTTTGGTTTAAAAATTCACATTTGGCAGGCTAAAGAGTAAAAGTAGTCGGATCTACTTTTACTAGTCGTAAAAAAAGTCAAGCAAGTACAAATCTTTCAAACATTTGCATAGATCCCTTCAAAGTACAACCCCAAATGAATCCATGTAAAAATGACCAAGAACACAGCAGCAGATCGTTTTCCAACCATCTACTCCTGTGTCTCTTGTTTCAACCTCGCATTATTCAGCACACTCAGATATGATCAGCTCATAAACATTTATGTCCGGCTTTTAAATCAGATACCGCCGGCAGTCATTTTCCTTGTAAAATAGCGGTAAATGTGTATTTAACCTCCATTAGACCCCATCTCCTCCCACATATATTAACTTGTTTGCATTCACTGACAGATTACAGTCTGTGCCCGACATGCAGCGGTAACTCTGCATGCTGACGTAGTCCTCCGCAGCCCCGCTACAACTCTGATGCCAAAAAACATCAACGCCGACATTACCAATTCAATATCCCGCTCATAAGGGACGGCTAATTGGTGGAACAGTGTCCTTCCTGAAGCGACGGGTGGGCTGAAATTTTTATTTCTGAACGAGAGCGGGGAACAAAATAAAGCATAAATGAAGAGGAGGATGACCTTCAGAGCAGCTGCTCTTTTGCCAGAGGTAAAAGAAATTAGCCGTTAACTCTCATCAATCTGCACACAGTTTGGCTAATTAAAGGCCAAAAGATGCCAATTAAGGACAATTTAGGATGTTTACGCTGAAATTTTACCCTTAAACTGCCAAGCAGTGTCTCAGCAGTGACTCCTAGCTTATTAAGATTTTTCCAAAAATAAAGTTTTGAAGATTTAGTGTGGTGGTTGTGTTGTCTCTTATCTTTTACATGCATCTCTATGTCAAAATAACAATTAAAAACAACAAGACCAGAGACTAAAGATGTACCGTTTAAGACGAATTTTACCAGTGCCTGATAAATGCATTCAGATCTCATCATTCCCTTAGACTCGCAGTTTTCCCCAACCCTGATACTCCTCACTGCCCTGCATGTTTTAGACTCCAGAACAACCAATTCAAATTGTTGCAGAAACCTGTTATTCACCAATTCATATCCGCCAGGTGTGTATCAGCAGGGAAACACCTGAACCATGCAGGACATGCAGCGGCCCCCCGAGGACCGGGGTCATGGACCTCTGGCTTAGAGCGATCCTATCCAACCAATGAAAGAGCTCAGAGGGAGAAACTAAATATACCACAAAGGAAGTTGATGATGGATAATAAAGCATGCAGTGTGGCATATTAGAACTTAAAATCACCAAGACTGGAAAAATGAACCTTAATTCCTCAGTCTGCTACTGAAATGCTGGTTAGCAGCTTCCTAAATGTCAAGATTATATCCTCTTTTTTTATTGTTTTTGCCAAAATATTTACAACTAAAGACACAAATGAGAACTGAGAAAATAATATGGCAGAAATCAACCAGTTAGGATGATATTATGTTCCTTTGTTTCACTCGTGGGGAGCCGTTTTGGTCTCAATGTTCTGACAAAAACAAAACAAGCTTCCTAATGGGAGCTCCTGGGTCCTTCCTAAACAGATTTCATCCTTTTGACTGCTGAGCCAGGAGGTGTAGAAGTCATCCACCTC
Source organism: Girardinus metallicus (assembly GCA_903067095.1). Taxonomy (NCBI): domain Eukaryota; kingdom Metazoa; phylum Chordata; class Actinopteri; order Cyprinodontiformes; family Poeciliidae; genus Girardinus; species Girardinus metallicus. The sequence continues at coordinate 48,115 of CAEGAE010064412.1, read as the reverse complement.
ATTAGCAAAATGATCAAAATTCTCCGCCCTCAGGATATCAACCTGCCAATGTCTGAGTGAAGATAGTGTGGCAACACTGGAGCCCCCAGGGATATTCCCAGTGAAGCAAGCCGTTTAAAGATGGCAAAACGCAGCAGGATGATTTAACAACTGCGTCTATAAAATATGAAATAAAACAATGTTAAGCGTGACGTGACGTCAGGGTTTTTATCTCAGAAAAGTCCAAAAAGCTACGCATGATATTCCCGAAATCCTATCCGATCGAAACTGTTTTGACTATATGGGCTATAAGAAATATCGATCTGTTCAGTGACTGGTCCTTTTGGGAGACCAAAATCCCCCTGTGGATGAATCATTGATGAGCATAAACGCCGCTCGCAGCTGTGCGCCGCCAGGTACCTGGAACCAGAACAAGAGGATTTCTGGACTCAAATAGCGCCTCTGCTGAGCTGCGAGGGGACCAGGACTGAAGCAGTCCAAGCCCACACAGACAGAAACCGTATCAGTGAGACCGATCACTGAGAATTCACCCTGCGTCTTAGAGGAAGACAAAGACATCCACCCAAAACGTCCACGCCGATCCCGCCGTCAGGAGTGTCTTAACGCAACATTTTCACGGGATTTACCTCCCAAACACGCGCACCCAGAGCCACCAGCGTGTCAACAGACGGGAGGAGACCGAAGTTGAACCGTGACTGAAGGTGCGTGGCTACTGCAGGTGCACGTGTGTCTGAGGTAGTTTAGTCAGTGAAGCGTCCAGCTGACAGGCAGCTGTCAATCAGAGGGGTGAAACGCGCACGCGCCCCGTGAGAAAACCACGAGCCTCAACAAAGGTCACAAGAAAACAACTATTTCATCTGTTTATTGCACAGATACACACTCCATGAAACTGCACTTAGGCGTGGACGCGCGCGCACACACATGCACACACACACACACACAGTGGGGGAAAAAGACACTGTTCACTGTTTATGAGGGAAAAGCTCCATAAAAACAAGTAGAAACGCACCTTTCTGTCTGCAAAGCTCCAAAGACTCCGCTGAGGCTTTAGTCCGTTCAGCCGGAACATTCACATTAATCCACAGCCGCTCCGCTTATTTCCAAAATCAAACCGGGACCGAGCCGGTAAGAGGATCCTTTCCCGGTCAGCACCGAGAGGTTCGTGCAAATAAATCCACCAAGACAGCGAGCTCACGCGGAGACAGAACCGGGGATGAGGTGCGCCAACTCCGGGTCAAACGGCACAATGAGGCGTTTCTCAGCAGCCCAGCGTCTCCTGGCCCCCGAACCACGCCCTCCTCATTATCATAATAGATTGACTGGAGCCAATCAGAGAGCGGGACAGCGGGACTCGGCGTGCCTCTCCTTCAATTTAAAGTCGCTATGAATTTCTGACGGATTATCCACAGTGAGAGTCGTAACTTCTTCAAGTAACTGATACATTATTTAAATTGAAATGAAAAAAAAAATACTGGATTTCTAAATGTCTGACTATAGGCTGGACGTCTTGAATGATGTGATGCCAAATAATCATAAACAAATGTGAATACAATAATGAAGTAAACCATATGTATCGACATATTTCTGCTCTGCATCCCCAGAACCAGAACCAAACATGGAGAAGCAGCATTCAGCTTCTATGCACCACAGATCTGGAACAAACTTCCAGAAAACTGCAAAACAGCCAAAACACTGAATGCCTTTAAATCTAGACTAAAAACCCTCCTGCTTAGAGTTGCTTTTGAAGCATAATCAATTAAACACTAATCGACAATCTGATTAACATTTAGTCAGATTAACATTGATTAAATGTTAAAGTTTTGACAAACTTTGAAGCAAATGCGGGGATATATGTCTTAATGTACTCTAATGTGGATTAAAAATGAATTACAATCTGATGTAACAATGACAAAACGTAACGTTTCAACTGTTTTACGACTTTGTATTTTCTTCTGTTTTTATGATGTAAAGCACTTTGAAATGCCTTGTTGCTGAAATGTGATGTACAAATAGAATTTTATTTGATTTTAATTTATATAATGCAAAATTCATCATTATTCTATTAATATTTTATGCAATGTGCAGAAAAGGCCTATTACAAAACCAAATCATAAATCCTGGCTTGATATTGAATTTTGAACATAAACCTTTATTTTCAACATAGTATCAAATCATGCAGAATAAATTTGACGAACTTTAAAGCATTTGCAGAGATAGAGGTCTTAAGGTACTCTAATATGGATTAATAATGAATTGTGCTTTATTTCTCTACGCATACATACCACATGGGGTTTGGGGACCCCAAGATAAGCGAATGAAGAGCGAAAACATACAGTTTAAAAGGCGCGACGCTTGGAACGAAGAACAGTTGAGTCTAATTAACTACATGTTTTGATGCAGAGCATGACTGCAGCAGCAGAGGGAAAACAAGCAACTGATAAAGAATGAACACCTTGGGAATCACTTTAATAACTAACTAAACACAAGAAAACACTGCAGACACGACCAAACTCTAAGATAGTCACACAAGTATGAACAGAATAACAGAACTGAAAACTAAATGACAAAGTCCGGATCGTTCATAAAGACAAAACTCAATCAGGCGACCAAACATCATTTTGAAGCTATTATTTAAGCTTCTTCTTTTTTGTTTAAATGCATCTAAAACTAAAGGATTATTTCTCAATACGTCTTACCTCATAAATCAAAATGTGTCCTCTTCATCTGAGTATGTGAAATATCACAATGAGCTGTGGTAAAATGAAAATACAAGAAATTCTGGCCTTCACTCTTAAAAAAAGTTAATTTTGTATCCATTGTTTTCTCAAGTATAATCAATAATACAGCTTATTGACACACAATCCTGGTCAAGATAGCATGATCCGTAAGAAACCCATGGTTTCTTATACTTAATTGAAGAATAAAAATCCTCCTAAAGCTAATTTAAACTTTTTGACAAGACCGTTAATTACTTTCGAGAACGCAGTGTGGTCAGACAAACCCAAAATTATACAGTTTAAATGTCATTTCACTCATCAAGTTTGGAGGAGACGCAGCTTTGCACATCACCTCAAACAAACCACAGCAACTATGGAGTCTGGAGTGGGAGCATGGTGGTTATCTTTGAGCACAATGGTGAACTTTATGCAGTTAAATAATGACTAAATGGAGTCATTTTTGGTAACGTGATGGTGATTTTAAAAGAGCCTAAACAGAGCCATGGAAACTCTTAACTTGTTTCACACTTTCGTTGGACACATGTCTTTGTTGGGATTTCATGTTGAGGTAGAGATGCAGTTACAAAAATAAAGGCTGAGGTGCTCATTAATTATTCTCTCCGCTGTACACTTAAGGTCTGAGTTGTGGAAAAGTGAGACATCTAATTTCTACAGCGCTTGCTGGAAATGTAACTACTGAAACTTGTATCAGTAAAAAGAAGAGGCTTGTCTACTCCAGAGTGCGCCACACTGTTGTAAAATGATCTCCTGGAGGAAACTTCAATTAAATTTCCGGCTCACAAACTGAATTTATTTCTCAGCAGGATAATTAGAGTCAAGTAAAAAAAAAAAAGAAAACCGAAGGAGGTACTGCAAATGCAGCACCTAGATTAGAAAGCAAATCCCCTCTGCTGCATCTCTGTCCATTTATCTGTCTGTACTTCGTCATATCCTCCTCCTCCTCCCTCCCAACTCTCTGTTTATGAAAAACAACAAATTAAAGGAAATGAGAGCTGCCAATATCTGGGGAAATAAGTTTCCAGTTGTGCTTTGTGTTAATATTCCTGTGTGCCTGATTAAACTGCAATCTCTGCATGTTTACTCTGCCCTCCCTCCCAAACACAACACCCGCCCACATCTCCACTGACATGCGGGGAAGCAGGAAGCAGCAGGAGGTCCAGGTAATTCAGAAGCTCTCTTCAGTGGCAGCAGAGGAAGATTTGAGATCATTCATCCCCACAGCCGTGTTACAGATGCAAACAACAACCATCAGTCTTCTGGTGGGTTCAAAACATCTCCAGGTTGTGTTTCAAACTGTGTGGTGTCTGGTCATGATTTCTCAGAAATGTTTTGCAACAAGGTGCAAAATCTCAACAAAAAAAAAAAAACTTAATGGGAAAAACTGAGAATATTAGTCAACTGTTTTGTTTATACACTGAAAACATCCCATATTGTGTATCAGATACGTACTCAAATATATGAATAAGTAATTCAAATATTTTGAATTACTTTTCCAAAATATTTGAGAAGTATTTGGAAAAAAATACATATTTCAAATTCAAAAAAAGTGTTTTGGAATTTGAACATCACAGAAATCCATGACTATAAACCACATTTGGTTTTATTTTTCTATGTACTTTAAACAAATTTCAGTCAACATTCCTCTTGGATCTAGTGAATGTTGTAATTTGTGAAGTTGTCTGAGTTATATGTTGCTTTTCAGGGAAAGAGCCACAGTATCACTGGCTGAAGTCTGATCAGAACACCTAATCTACTATACAGTCCAAATATTACACACCAGCTGCAGGAGGGATTTCTCACCTCGACCCAAAAGAATGAAATGCATGACATAAATAAATGCATGAGCGTTTCCGTTTCTCCCTGCCACTTCGGCAGCTTTTAGTCGTCGCTCTCCTCGGAATAGAATCAATAAATCAGACACGTTCAACCCCTCTGGGCTTGAACACAGACACTAAATCACATCAGCAAATGTCATAAAACACACACTTTGAATGAGTTTCATAAAGGGGAGCCTTCATCGGATCGTGGGAGCGTTCCCGCCGGAGCCACGCTGAGTTACAGATGGAAGAAATGCATCAACCTCTGAGCCGAAACAGCGTCTCTGTTTATTCGTCGTGTTTCTTGTGTTGCATGGAAAGAGATATCAGAACAAGCTGGGTATGGCTAAGAGGCAAAAACCTAGCAACTTCTGCAAAAGAGCAGGAGATATGGCTCATATGGCACTCTATCAATATTAATGTGGACATATAAACCACACACTGGTCCACAGGGCGAGGGAACAGCTGCTGAGCATATAACTTGATGGTTGGTAGACTTCATAAAACGCAACATCTGGGAAACTTTGCTGGAAAAAAAGTCAGATTTTAAAGTTTTGTGTGTCTATGATGGTTCTATTTTTTTTTATAAAAACTTAACTTTAAAGGAAGCAAGGTAAAAACTGATGTATAATAAGTTTGCGTCATGGAATATTTTGAAATGTTTGAATTGTGTAGAAATGCCATCCAATCTTATTTCAGACAAGCAATTTGAAAGGTACTGCTTCTAATAGAATAGAATAGAATAATGGTGGACAAAGCTTAAAAAGCAAACTAAAATAGAAGAAGAAAACAAGTATCAAAAGCAATGAAGGATTAAAATAGGCCACTTTATGAATAAACAATTTCTACAGAAAGGCTTGATAAGAACTAGATGCTGAACAGAAACATTTGTCCAGGCTATTATTAATTATCAGACATCTAATCTGCAGATCCGATTAACTACTTTATGTTGAATGTAGCCTCTACTGCCACATAACTGAGAATGAAGAACCAGACATGAACTGGTTGGATATCAAACAGGTAAAAGCTCATTAAACAAATTAACAATTAACAAATTCATTTAAATTACATTTGTTATTTTCTTGTACTTATGATTTGTGTAGTTTTTTTCATCTCTAATTTGTTTTAGTAGTAAGACCTATTTGTTGTGGTTCTTGTTCATGTTTGGGCCAGTTCACTCTTACAAACCATGACAGGTTTTGGCCCTTGATGAATCCAAAGTAGCTCTATGAAACATCCTGCTGGAGCGCATTCATTTCATTCGCACAACATTGACTGTGAGTGGAATATAGAAATTTACATCCAATCATCTGTTGTCAAAGTGGGTAGAAAACGTCCTCCTCACAGGCATTAATTCATGCATATTCAGAGAGAAACGTCATATTAGACAGCATCGCTTCGCACTAGAAAAGGTTACAGAACGATAAAAAACTACAGGTAGGAAATGATGCGAGGTTGAAATGACCGTTTCCAGCAGGGCGGGAACTTTTGCTGCTTTATTATCAGTTGTTACCTGCTGCTGTTGAGCTGCTCTGGGCGTCTGATAGGGATGCCCCCCAGGTTCCTCCCTCTGGAGCTTCTCCTGGTGTGACCCAATTGGAAGAGAGCCCAGGGCAGACGCTGGGTTTCCCTGCTGTACCTGTTCTACCCAGAACCTGATGATACACACGCTCAAATTACTAGCTGTAACCTTCATTCCTTAAGTCTAGATATTAAAAATATCATCTTCTTGCCGACGGCCAAAGCTGGAGATCATTCCATCAGCTCTCCATTATGGCACACAGGAAGTTTGGCCTTGTGAAATGAGAACATAGCTGGGCTTTATATCCTAGTTAGCAGTAATAACTGGATTGATGTCTTTTTATAGGTTTTTTTTCCAGGTGTTCAGGTTATTCTAGTCTATCTTGGCTTCTGCTTAAACTACTCAGGATTTATTTTAGCTTTTGGTTTCTTAAAGCTCTTCCTTTATATTGATTAATGATTTTTTTTTCCCATTTTGTTTTACTGATTTCTTATATTTATATATTTGTATATACATTATCCATAGATTCATACATACATCTATAAAGTTAAATCCAAATAAGTTGCTGCTGGCCATTCCTTCCCAACTCAATGTTTACACTCGCACATGAAAACGGCTGCAAACAGATGTGCAATTATACAACTTTGAAAAACAGAAAGGGAGCCTGCAGCACAATCAACAATACAACAAGCGGTTTTTAAAAGGTAAGTCAGCAACAAAACACTTGTCTTTTCCAGCAGCCATTGAATATCCAGGAACCAGTAAAACCAGCTGACAAAATATGCTGGAACTCAGATTTGGTGACCGGCTGTGCTTCGGCATGGTTGCTAGGTAACGGGCTGGGCTTCGGTATGGTTGCTAGATAACGGGTTGAGCTTTCACTAGGGTTACTTGGTGGGTTTTTTGAACACTTGGGCTGTTTTTAGAAGCAGTAGAGATCCCCCAAAAGTACAAAAATGTGCAAAACGTGAAAGTCTTGCGGATGTGAGTTGGTCAGCAAAGTTATACAAAGCTAATTATCTGTTTTTATGTCGTTTTAAATTGTTCTTCATAAATACTTCTTGCAAAATTATCTAAAGATAACAGAAGACCTAAAGCGTGCAAAAGAACCCAGGTGCAATAATTAAAAATGGCCCCATGGGTTTATATAAAACACTGATTATATAGTAGGTAATACATTGCGTTTAAGCTAATTGTTTAAGTGATTCAATGCCTTTTATAATCGCAGTAGCAGCACAAAGGCTTAAAACAATATGCAGAAAAAGCCAATAATGATTTAATTGATCAATAAAACTATGCTTCTGCCTACAGCCTGATAGATAAGGTCTGATAATCCCACACTTCCTCATCTGATGGATTGCAGTCAGACAGGAAGTGATCCACCTGCTCAGGAACTCATGCACATGTTGCTGTTTGAATAAATATCATGTACCTGATTTCTGCAGCAGCTGCACAATGTTCAACAACTCTGCAAGCATGACATTTAACACTGCGATATATCACCTGAATCCTACGTGCTTCGACTTCGTATAGAAAACACAAACACATCTAAAGCTTCCAAAACTCGGAGACAAGCTTGCAGCTGTTTCCCAGATTGAGATGCACAACCGTGTTTGGGAACATGTGAAGGTTTATTCACTCACACTTAAATTACGTTAATTTGACAGGTTTTTGTCATCTCTAGGTGTGATTACTGGATGAAGGTCCACACTTTTGAAATATTTTTCTTTCTGTTTAATAAATTAGACCTTGTGTATTCAACTCTGCTCCACTTTCAGCCTATAAGGTGGATAAACTCATAAAGAGAAGGCTTTTGTGTTATAGATCTTTTCAGCTTGGATAATTTAAAGCACTCCAAAAATTTAATCTACATATGAATACTAATTAACAGTTGTGCAATAAAAAGGAAAGTATTTTTCCTTTACAATAACAATAACCAACTTTTTAAACTACAGCAAGTCTTTTCAGTCTATATTAGAAAATAATGGTACCTGGAGGTGATATAGCTTATTTTTTTGGCTCTTGGACAGAAAACATTTCAGAGAAAACACTTTGGAACTTTGAAGGAAAGACTGACGACTACAAGCAGTTCCATTTAAATAGCTTCTTTTGATTAAAATGCAGAAGTGCTGAATCCAGCTGCATAATAGGGCTCAAGGTTAGTTTTTCAAAATTAGAACTGTCTTCAAAGCTCAGAGTGGGTGGGTAACTTGTAACTGATTGCTTACAGAAGCAGGGAGGCGAGTGTTGGAGGAGTATTGTGGATTCCAGGGCGAGACGGAGGAACACGAGGAGAATTCAGGATGAGTAATGAGCTAATTACATCCAGGCGCATATGTGAAGGTGGAGGCTGACGGAGATGAGTGATCGAAGGAGGGCAGATGGGCAGGTGAGTACGGAGGATCGTGACTGTCTGACCAGAGGAGGATGTCGGATGCAGTTCCAGAGACGGCTGTCGTGCAAAGAGGACCAGCAGACGCGACCTGCAGACGATGGCAGGTTTCCAGGGGAGTATTTGGTGGAATGGGAATCAGCCTTATCCGAACATATTGTTACCCGTTCAACTTTCACACATTTTGTCACAATCATAAACCTCAACACATTTTATGGAAGTTTATGTGTTAGGTCATTGAAAAAGTAGTGCATACTTGTAACAGTTTTAAAATAAAATCTGAAAAGTGTGGCATGCATGTGTATTCAAGCCCCCCATACTTAGAAATCCTTAAGTAAAATTCAGTACATCCTGTTGCCTTCAAAAATCCCAAATTAGGTCAATCGAATCCAGCTTGGTCTGATTGAATATCAGGATAAATTCAGCTGTTTTGTAAAGGCATCAGAGGTTTTTAAAGAACAAAAAGTACCACAAAGACCACAGAAGATGGATCAGGGGTAAAGTTGTGATGATAATTTCAAGCAGGGTTTATTTTTAAAGCTCTGAGGAAAGGAAAAGAGTTTGGCACCAATGTAAGCTGACCAAATAAAGGCATACGAAGCATTAATAGAGCTTGGTTGCTCTTGGGGAGCTGCAGAGAGCTGCAGCTCAGGTGAGGGGAAATAATAAAAATCTGCAGAACTTTTGCTTTGCTGGAAAAAAAAGTCAGATTTTAAAGTTTTGTGTGTCTGGAGGAGGGATTTCTCACCACGACCCAAAAGAAATATTTGAGTTTGAAATATTTGCAGGGGCAAATATTTACAAGAAGGTGCTCTGTGGCTTTGCACTTTACCGTGAACACGGAGGCGAGAGCGTCATGCTGTGTTTTATGTTTTTCTTTAACAATTACAGGAAAGATGGGAAGATGGATGCAGGTAAATGCAAAGCAAACCTGGAAGAAAACCTGTTAAAGGCGCCAAGATTCTAGAAATTGGGATGAAGGTTCACCTTTCAGCATGACAAAGTCCATAAATTCTTGTACTAGCATGAAGATGAGGCAAAATCCAGATCAGACAGAAAACCGATCAAGCGTTGGCTATTTTTCAGACATGAATTTAATTCTTCGCATGTGTGAAAATATTAGAAGCACACCACAAAAACACCCACTACAAAACGTGGTGTTGCAAATCATTGACCAAGTGAGGCACAAAACATTTTATTCCTCTATCCATTATCAACCCAGTACAGGTCAGTATTATCTCTTCTAACATGTCAGAGAAAGAAACTAAGACATTCCTCTAGCCAGAGAGCCTCATTCTGAAGGGAAATATTAAGAGTAATGAGAAATTTACAGAGTAGAGCAACAGCAGGCCGGCCTGTCCATCCACCTCCTGCTCCATCCTGACATCACTCTTCAACAAACTGCATGAACTCCCCCACTTCAGGCAAAGATGTACTTCCAACCTTGAGGAAACAATTTAAGCGTCCTGTATCATGAAGTGGGAACTTCATAATTATGCACCTGGTGTTGGTTTATCACACAAAATATCAATACACAGCACAGAGAGTGATGGGTAACTGTAGATCCGATGTGCGGGTTGATTGAAGGCTCTGCCCTTGAGATGTTCCAAAATAGTAGAAAGAGAAATGGAGGTGGAGAGGAGGAGCAGGACGGAAAGAAAACAACTCAAACATCCCAGGAACACACCTGTACACTGATTTAAACATCATCTACACAGACGCACTGAATTATAGAACAGTTTGTGCTTTAAGGTTTTAATTAATCAATCAAGTTTATTTCTTGATAAAAATGCAACAATGCCTTGTTGCATTTCAGCAACAAGGCAGTTCAAAGAGCTCTGCATCACAAAAACACAAAAAAGTCATGCAACACAGTCAATAACTGAAGCAGTACATTTGGTGAAGTGCCATCATTACATTTTAGATTGTTGATTAATGTTTCATTTATAATGTTTCAAAAGCAACTATAAGCAGATGGATTTTTAGTTTAGATTTAAAGGCACTCAGTGTTTCGGATGTTTTGCAGAAACTCATTCATGTGTTTATCTTTAGTTTAGTTGATCTGGCTAAAATCGATCCTCCAGCTGCAGAACGCTGCTGCTGAGGCTCTGACTAAAACCAGGAAGCTAGAGCCCATCAACCAGTCCTCGCACTGAGAGAATAAGCTTTAAATTACTGGTGTTAGTTTATAAATCACTTAACAGCTTGGCACCACAATACATTAAAGATCTGCTGTTGTTGTATCAACCTTCCAGACCTCTCAGGTGGAGAAGCAGCATTCAGCTTCTATGCACCACAAATCTGGAACAAACTTCCAGAAAACTGCAAATCTCGCTGAGACATAAGTCCTCTAATCCTGGAAATGTTCTTCAGGTGATAGAAGGCCGACTTGATAACTGTCTTTATGTGACTCTAAACGTTCAAAGATAATTACTTCAGTTTTGTTTCTGTTCAGCTGGAGAAAGTCATGGAACATTCAGACATTTTTCTGTTCTAATTTTAAGAACAATAAATCATAGATACATGAACATGTTTTACTTGTCTTTAGTCACAAATCCTGAGATTTCTGTCCTGTTTGCTGCCTAACAGAGGCTGTAAGGTTCAACATGGTGAGTTTATGACTAGACAATTTTAAGGCATTTTATAATATCCTGTAAACAATGTACTCTTGCACTGTAACCATACAATAAAAACCTGATTTCTGTGATTCTGACTGACACTGGAAACATATTTAATAGCTTGAGGTTTTCTAACTTGCTCACCAGGTGAACTGCAATAATCCCCAGAGTTTACTAAATTCACATTATTCACTACGACTTGTTCCAGTCAAAAATGAGTTAAAGCGCTGCTCTGTGGACGCCTCAAACACCAGCAAGGAAACACAATAACATTTGAATAATGAGCTGGACAAAGTTTCACATTTCAGCTACAGCAATCACATTTATCATTTAGATTGTCTTTGTTCATCGCCGCTAACAGAGCGTTGATTACAGCACATCTTCCTCGAAGGCTGCCGTCTCGCTCATTGAATATTCAGGAAACGGATCTCATCAGACCTCCTGCCGCTGCACCTTCATTCCCCTAATCCTCCTCCTTTCCATCTTCGCCCTTCCCTCCTCTATTCTTTCATCACATCCATATCTTTTCCTTCTTTCCGGTTTTACTACCTTCGTCTTTTTTTCATCCACCACATTCTGACTGTAGTTTTAATATTGCGAAATCGAAGCTAACACAACGTAATGCACTATAAAACAACATGAAGTGTTATTGTGAGGTAATTCCACACATAATTTAATCTTTATGTCAGAATACAATCTATTCTTTATCTTAATTCCTATCTATTGTTTGTGTGTGTGTGTGTGTGTGTGTGTTACTTTCTTAATGCAAATCAATCCTAAGCTGCTGTGTGCAGGAGAAGAGAGACGAGACCTTATTATTCAAATCATATTTTAGATTCAAATCTGCGTGTGTGTGCTCTAGTGTTTGTATTTGTGCTTGAGCGTAAAGCTGTATGTGTCGTTATCTTAATTCTCATCAGATTGCAAGCCATTGTGCTGGCAGGGTTTGGCATGTGTGTGGGGGTGTGTGTGTGTGTGTGTTCACAGCAGCAGCTTTTGTTGTGGAGTCACCTTGAGCTGAGGATGCAGACAGCTGAAACGACCAGCGTCTGAGAGGCAAAAACACACAGAAAATTCAAGAGAAATGTATAATTTCACCTTTTCAGGACCTAATGTTGGGAAAATTAATTTATCTCTTCTATTTATTACAGCCTTATTTACATATTTAAATATATTTAGATATACTGACTCACAAATTCAGGATAAATGTTTAACAAAAATTAACCAGCTCAACCACATCTTTTCCTAATTCTTCCAAAATTGTATCTACTTCTACAGTATTTTTGCTCTTCTGGATATTCAGTTCAGAGCTGAAAGCATGTGGTGGTCTTCAAAGAACATTTCTGCTTAAAGAGGTTTTCCAGGATTCACTGTAGTTTTCTGGCCGTTTTCTTTACCACAGAAAAATACCCTGGAATGGAGGACGGAGTTTCAGTTTCACTCTGATCCTTTGGGGGGAAAGTTAAACATTTGCAGTGTTATATTTCCCCCATCAGTGTTTGAGCAAATCAATAGTTAATATATTTCCATTACTTTAACTCAGTTTTGAAATCTTCTGTTTCCAGCCATCTGTGGAGATTAAGCGATTGAGTCCTGAAGTAAAACTGAAATTTTAAAGCTTCAAGCCATTTATCTCGAAATATTTTATGGAGTTTAAATTCAGAGACACAAACAAAATGAATAACAATTCCCATAAAATGTGGATTGTTTAAGATTTAGTCTTTAGGTGAACATAAGCAGGCGTGTCAAACTCATTTTTTGGGGTCAAATCCGGGTCACGAATGCTCTTAAAGGGCCGGTTGTGCCAGAATGTATTGATAAAACCTGTTCACAAGTATCAATGAATTCTTAGATCAAATATTATTGAACATCTTTTCAATCCCTCCAGGATTTCATGATATTTTTTTGTGATTTTCTTAAAAATACAAATCAAAGGGTTTGTGGTACTAATTTGGAAATATTTGCAATATTTGCACTTATTTATGACGGAAAATGCGACTTTTTATTACTCGATTTATAGATCATGTACTGCAATCAGACATCAATTAAGGCTGAGGCAAATGTTTAGGATGGGTAAGAAAGTTTTTGACAATTTCTGAGAAAAATCTGCAATAAACTCCCAGTTATGCATTAGCGCAAAAAAAGTTTGGGGATTTGTTGATTTCGCGTGAATTTCCATGACATTTCTGAAGAAACTGGAGGGACTGATTGATACAATTTGGCAGTAAACGGATAAAAACTGAATTAATTTGATTGCTAACATAATTTTTAAGCACACTTAGTGTTTAGCCTAGAATCTAGAGGACCACATAAAAAGCTTTGGCAGGCCAGATTTGGCCCACGGGCCTTTAGTTTGACACACATAAAGTACACAGTTCGGTATTGCTTGAGCAATACTACTACAGACTGGTCTTCATTTTTGAAATCTGTTCAGAAAATTAATCTAAAACCAGTTATATTTACACATTTGTACAGAGTTTCATTTAACTTTTAGAAGGTCATCGGGAGTAAGCCTCTATGAAAAAATGTGTTCCTTGCTTTATTGCCGAACGTCACGGCTTTTGTGTTTTCAGGGAGTCGCCTTTTTTTTTTATTTTTGCCTTCACACACTCCATAACTGGAGCAGGAGTGAAAGTAATTAACATAAACGGTGCAGGGGAGATTGAGGTTTTTGAGTAATTATTTGTTTTGGGAATGAACGTTCAGGTTAACGTATTGGAAACACAGAGAAGATGCTCATGTGTGTTAAACGAGTTCAGAGAAAGATTAACAGAAAGCCTTTCTTGATGCCAGAAAGGCTTTCTGAAATCATTACTGGGATTTTAAGGCACAACCAGCTGTTGTGTTTACCAAGAACAAACCACAAGAAAAGAACATATCCAGGCTGTGCGACTGGCAGCCATGTTGAGACCACAGGTCTGAGGAAAAAGAAAAAAACATGATAGAGATGTAGCAGCTGTTTAAGTAATCAGGTGTTTCACAAAATGTAAACAGAACACCAAATAAACAAATAAAACTAGTTTAATTATTTAAGAAAACTGTTGCCTGGTCTGATAACTCTACAGCTGATTTACATGGTAGGTCAGAATACGCCATAAAAACATGGATCCATCCTGCCTTGCATCACTGGTTCAGGCTGCTGCTGGTGGTTTTACTGCATGTAAGATATTTTATTTGCTCTTTTGGCCTCTTAGTCATTGCTGAGCATCATTACGTGTCATTTCCTACCCAAGCACTGTTGCTGTCCATTCCTTTAGATTTAGGGTTGTGACGGTTTCTTTGTGCAGAATAATGCAGTGTTACAAAACTGGAAGCACCTAAAGCTGCTTTATTTAACATTTTAATGAGTTTAATCTATCCTAGTTCCCAGTCAGATGACGTCAATCCATGTGACATTGTGGATATGCAGCCAAAGTGTGATGCTATCAAGTCGCTTTGCGTAGCAAGTAGCAAAATCCAACTATATGTTAATGCAAAAAAATGATTGATAATTTGTTTGTAAATATCTGTGAACTCCACTTGTTGCTCCTCATGAGTGTCTTGTGGTTCAAGTTTAAAGGTCAAAGGAATGAAATGAGAACTGTGCTTCTTTTTACACAGAAAGAAAGAGTGACTTAATGTGAAACTAAGATTAAAAATCTCCAGCAACGTTCCTCATTAAGGCAGACGTGCGCCCTCACCCATATTAACACAGCAACATAAACATCAATAAACCAAACGCACTGACAAAGATTTGCTAATATAATTTGACACAGCAGCATCCTGGCACATGAAAACTGCTGACTCTGCGTTTTCTTCTCAGGGTCAAACGCTTTAGGGAGACTCAGCAGTGTTCCAGATGATATCTGCGATATCATGTTTTAAATATACTTTTTTCAGAGTTCTGATCACTGCCATTAATGCCTCTCTCTGTTTTTGTCTTGTAAAACTTAGTGTTTTTGCTTCATTTGCTGGTTTTTCTTCAGTATTTTTGGCTGCAGTTCTTCCTTCTTTTGTGCCTACAAAGCCCATAAAGTAGCTCATGAAAAACCCATTGACAATCTCCAGTCTTTGTTTATATGCAAACACAGTGATCTCAACATGGCACACAGCTGTAGCTCTCTAATACTTATTTTATGCGTCATTAACATCCCTACCACGCTGCCTGTGCCCAGTGGTAGGATATGAAAGGCAACTAAATGTGCACTTATCAACTTAAAGAACTAATATATAAAAACCGTGTTACATTTATTTGATGTAACTTGTTTGTAACGTCAAGACAATTTACTAAATACTAAATAAAAATACTCAGACAGGTTGAGATTTTCTACACTTCCAGTGAAAGGTTTACAAATAAAAAAAGGAATTTGTTTTGTGCCATTTTAAACATCTTTACAACATCTGTGGCTGCTTTGAAGATGGGCCTTTTTAAGCCTATTGGGGTTTGACAAAGCTCTTTATAGTCTGTTAATCATTCACCCATATAGTGCCTTCAATTGCATGGAAACAGGAGGGATAATCTTAAAGAGAAGAAGTTACTTGGTTATGCCAATGTGTTCAAGGTTTTTCTTTTTACGTTAAACTGTTTCACCTCACCTCTGAGTGCAGAAGTCTTCTTAATCTGACTTTTACATCATCTTCTGTCCTAAGCAAAACAAAAGTTGGTTTTCTGAAGGTTATTTTCATGCAGCCTACTGCTCCTTTGACAAGTACACTTGTTCTCTAATCCACACAAGACATCAACAAGGATTTGTGTTATTGAAGATTCTCTCCAACAGGATTGTTTGTTGATTATCCATTTAAAGGATCAAATCGCTAATCTTCCCTCTAACTGCGCCAGACTAAGTGTAAACAGCCAGAATCGGCACATTAAGCCGCTCGTCCAGAAGATAAGGTGCCAGTCGCTCTTACAGTATTAAAATCACAATGGTTTTAGTGTTTCACTGCTCCACCCTGCACAGCCTCCCGCCCTCTTACAGCTTAAAGCTGTTCAACATTAATTAACACAGGAGGTCTAATGCAGTTTAGACTGTCCTTTTATTACAACTCAAGTTTGGCCAAAGTGTATTTAGTGCAGAATGAAATGCTTCACAATAAACCTTCACAACATTAATCGTCAAATGCACTTGAATGGTCTCGCTGCAAGTATGCTGGAATATGTAAGACTTTTTTCTCTACACACACTGCAGAGTTTTATTTTAGGATTATGTATTTTTCAGCCAAGTGCCTTGAGATTTTTACAGTGTAGAATTATTCAGAAAAGACTTTTGAATAAGCCCACAAGGCACAATCCCTTTACATTTCATATTTAGATATGTGCACAAAGGGAATGTAAGAAGTCAAAACTTCTCTGTTTTTCTTGTATAATGACACAAAAAACCTTATTAATATATACAGCTGCACATTAAGGTCCCAGGATGATGAAATATTAAACTCTTTAATAAAGTCGTAGCATTATTTTTAGTTGATTTGAGTATTTGAGACAGAGCTACTGCAGCTCAAAAACGGAGCAAACTCTGTCTATAACTCAGAGTAATAACAAATTGTTCCCATTTTAATTTGAAAAGTTAAATGTAAGTAATAACAGAAGTTCTATTAGCAGAACTCTTTAATTAGTCTTTAATTACTCAATAAAAGATGATGCATTAAAAAGTTTCCCTGAGCTGCTCCGGGTAGCGTAACTTTCCCTCAACTCTGCTGCAATAAAACTGATTTTAAATCTCTTTTTACAGTCTCATTTGTCTTCCAGTTAATGTGGTGTGAGGCTTCCGCTGAATCATCAGCAGCCCCGTGATTTAAGATCTGACAGTTATTGGTCGCGGCAGCGTTGGGGCCGGTCGTCGAGGCGAGGGAGGAGAGCCGAGATGGATCTGAACCTTTGACCTCTGGCTGTCAGATCGCAGGCCGAGTGATGGGACCTCTGCACTTCCCAGTGGGACCAAGAGCCACATATCCTGCAGAGATTTCCCTGGGTTTAACCTTGCTGTCCCTCTGAGAGACACTTAAGGTGCTGTTAACATTTCTTCACTAAGCTTTAAAGTCCCGCAGGGCGGCTGTGATGCTCCGTGGTCGGACTTTTCCCAGAATTCTCTCTGGCTAAAGTAGTAAAGGGGATTTGGCGAGTCAGAAAAGGGTCAGCGAGAGTGAAAATGATCAAACAGACCTCGGAAATATTGTCTGTGACCTATTTGCTTAATTTATTTGCCAAAAAGTTCAGCTGATAAATTTTTAATTTGTCTGGACAGAAATAAAATAATAAATTTATCTTCTAATAAGTTGCAATTTATTGTTTTTAATACTGTCTCACCACATCTTGATTAAGCTGTTATGCCATTGATTTTTTTTGTTCTTGGTCTTAAACTCAGATGCATCTATGTAAAAAAAATGGTGGACTTCTCCTCCAAATAAAGGAAACCTGATTTATTATAGATTTTTATTTAACATTGTGCACTGAAGAAACACAAAATCTTAAGTATTTTTGGTTTAGTTTGTAATGCAAACATCTTATAAAATAAGACAAAACTAACTCAGAACAGAAGTCACTTTTCATCAAGATACCAGAACTCAATAATTCCTTAATACTGATGAAAATGTCCTAGTTCAATTCACAGATTAAGTGACATAACCTGCCAATGTAACTAGTATTTTTTTAATCAATAATAATAACTTATTTATGTAAAACAAGCTTGGATGTCGTGATGAATAGTTGGTTTTGTCTTATGTCAAGACAAGATAAAACCAACATATTTGCACCAGAAACTACCAGAAATGCTTGTGCTGTTGCAGTGTGTGGAATTACATTTGCAGCTGTTCACATCACATCCATTTTTGTTGATTGTTTCCATATATAATAACCTCCATGAATGTTGAAACTCTTCGGCGCAGCTGTACTCATAAACACATAACATCGTATATCGACCTATTTCTGCTGCTTTCCCTAATTGTATCAAAGAGTCCAGACAAACCCAGCGTGTCCCAGGATGGGTAAAGTTTTAAGCTGAAATAAGGCAATATGCTGGTGTTTAAGAACGTTAAATATGATAGTCTGAGGATTAGAGAATTTTGTTATGTGGCTTTTCCGGAGCCAAGTTGGAGTTTAATCTGGACTATAGAGATTACGGCCGACAGTTTGGGAATGAATAGCTGCTCAGTCCAGACAATCCTTGACAGCGGTTTTAGCTGCATTTGGCTAATCCGTGCAGACCCAGCTGTCACTTCAGAGACACTTCATCCTGCTGGTTTGTCAGCTCGTCATCTGAGGCATATGGACCCTCATTGTTGGTGGGGAGAACCCAGGGTTAAAGGGTTAGAAGGACCTGATGGGCTTTAAGAATTTGCAAAACTGCCTGGAGCCAAAGACTTAACTGCAACTCCTTTTCTAAATATTTACCCCTTTTAATTAGCATTTAAACCCGTCCCTGCTGCTCTTATCTGAACCTTTTCCTCCCTGTGGGCTATTCCTCTCTTATTTCTCTGGATTTTATTGTTTGCCAATATTTTCTAAAAAGCTGTTTTCACTTTAACTTTTAAATGTCTGTGTCATTGCAGGACAGCGTTAGAGAATATTGGCAACAAAACACATACAATTGTATTTATTTGCTAAAGTATTTCAAGTTTGTTGAACTACCAATGAATATTAGTTTGTTGTTGGTCCTGTTAGAATAATGTAGAACACACATCTAGTAAAATGCTTTATTTATTTAATTGTTACCAAGGAGACAGGAAGGCGTTTCTTTACCCTTACATTAATAAATTGTCCCTTTTGTTTTCTAATGTAAAAGTGAACAGAAAGTTGGGATTATGTTGTATCTATTAAGTAAAAAAAAAGCTAAATTCAAACTTAAACAGTTGCCAAGTTAAACATAGAAGATGATTCTTCAAAACACAACTCTTTTGTAGGAATAGTTCAGAAAAATTGGGCTCAGTTAACAGGTTACAACTAGAGCCAAGTAAAAATATCCTCCTACAAATATTAGTGTTGAATAACACAGTGGCCATATTAGCTCAGATCAACCTACATTTTCCTCTCTTTTCTCTTTTTTAGAGTCGGGGAGATTAAAATCTGTGTCCAAAGGCAGCGTGTGGCCGTCCAAATGGCCAAGCACATTATTTGCAAGTCCAGCATATATCAAAGGTACTTAGGATAAAAATAGCCTGCCAAACATTGCATTCAAGCACTCCTTTGTAGAAGTGGCACTGAACACGTTGATATTACAACATGACAGTCGTATCGAGTTAATAGTGCAGCTCTAGTTATGACCAGTCTCTGTCTCGCCTGCAGGAGACACATCTTTTAGAAACCTCACGTTGCTGAGACAGAGATCGATTTCTAAGTAACACTTTTAACGCTGTGGCTAAAACTGCTGCCTCCTCAAAACATGTTAAAACTGTTCATATAAAACATTTTTTAACAGAGTGAGCATTTTATAACTGAAAGATACATAAAAACAATGGTCACACAGTTTATTTAAACGTCTTTTAGTAATCTAGATTGTGTTTTAGCACAATTTAGTTTTCCAGGCATAAAATAGTCACATGTCTTCTGGTAAATTTGGACTAGATTTACCAGATTCTAAGCATGTTGCTTTAACCAGTTGAGCTGCACATATTTCAAAATGAAAAAGAAAATCAGGACTCCATGTGTGCTCTGGTCATTGTTTTGATGTCATTCCTGGAGAACTGAACTTGTCCCAGTTAAAATGGTGTCATCTCTGTATCGTCAGGATAAGTTGGCTACTTAACGTCAAGGTCACAAACCTGCTGCTGTATACGAGTGAAGTGTTGGGTCTTCTGATTAAAGGGCAACCAGAACCAGCTCAACCTCGTTTCTGGTGATATTCAGAAGCTGTCTCATCATCGGTGTAAAATAAACACTTGAAATAAAAATGCTTGTTGTTTTAATCTGCCAGTATATTACAAATTTATTCATTTACCTCTAAAACAAACAGAATGCAGAAGCTTTTTCCATTAGTTCACATGTTTTTACAAGATAAAAGTACTGAAGTCTTGGTTTCTGCTTCGCAAATGTCCAAACATTTAAGCATTAATTCGGATTTTAGGCTTAAGACTGAAATATGTCTATATCAGGTCTTTGTTTGGCATTAACAGAGAAATCAGGTCTAGGAAGCATCATGTTTGTAAAAGCCCAGCTGTCAGAAAAACACAGCGCAGCAACTTGGCATATCAACCGCCTGCTTGTCTTTGTTCAGGATCACGCTCTCATTTACAGCAGAGTCAGTCCTTCATCTGCTTTTCCTGCTAAATGTCTTCCTCTGTTTGGCAAACCAACATAAAAAGGTGCATTATTGCCACCAACTGGGTGTTGGCTATATTGCTAAAACAGAGAATAATAATAATAAAAAAAAAGCTCCTTTTGTTTATCTTAAGCAGCATCTGACTGCATTGCTACTTTTCTCCGCTACTGAAAGTGTAGAGATGGGAAGTCAGAGTTCATCTTCTGAATACGTCCATTCAAGTCTATGGTAGACTGCTGTCTATGACAAAGAGGTAAAAATATTCAATGTTTTAGTTCAAGAAAATGCTGTTTCATTGATCAACACGCCACCATTCAATGAGATTGTAACAAACTTTTGAAAATGAGAAAGCAAAGATGAAACGCTGTGATCAAGAGTAGATAGAAAACAAAGCAGAACTTTAGAAAATAGTTTACAAAATTAATGCTAGGAAACAAGAATTAAATCAAATGTAGCTTAATGTTGGAGCGAGACGCACATTTCCTCTGCAGCGTTTAGAATGAACTTCATTTGTTAGCAGTCGTAGGAAGACGCCTAAACATTCAGTATTGACAAACTGAGCAGGAACGGGCTCAGGGTTGTGGCGTTGCTCTCAGAGTGTTGGCCTATTGATCCTCTGAGGCTGGACTTTAACAGATCAGTCTATTACATTCAGATCAAACAGTCTCAGATCTGAACATCCTGAAATAGAAGTAAATAAAACTGCTAAATGGGAAAACAAAGGTTTTAAAATGCTTTCGTAGTAGTTGAGTAATTTTTTTTTTTACTCATTCACAGCACACCTGTTTGACTTCTGACATCATTTGAAGTTGAACTCTTTCACATTATGTGAGCTTTGTGTAATGTACTCTGATATGTTAAAATACCTTTTTGTTCAATTTTTAATTTTTTATTTGCACGTCAAAAAATGTCCACACTATGAGCGATGCAGTCTCTAAATACCACACATAAGCAGCCGCTTCTGCAGAATCCTTGCAACTGCAGTTACTACTTAAATGTGCAACAGTGACCCAATAATATAGTAAATTAATCCAATTTCTCTGGTCTATCATCTAAATACACTAATGTAGGTTTTAGATGAGATTTTTTCATATTTTATCCTTCAAAAAAAATGTAAACTCTAAAATTGAGAGACTCTTTCCTATGTCTACACAAACTGAAGCTGTACTTTTAAGAGGCTTTCTCAGACCTTATGATAAAGATTTAAATCTTTAAAAAATTAGCTGAACAAAAGGATAATAGAGATCAAAAAGGAGGAAAAAAGAACAAAATCAGACAGATGAGACAATAGAGGAGAGGCAGAATCAGAATTGTGTGCAATAATATAATAAGAATTAGAAAATGAAGGTTTTTTAGATGAACAAAAGAAGGGGATGAGCATTAAAAAATGCAAATGGGACAGATTTATAAATGTAGATGAATTGGTTCAGAGAAGCAGAAGGGTGACCGAGATAGTGGAATGATTGAGAAGTGGATCAATAGATGGAGGGGTAGGTCTGACAAAGGATGGACGGATAGATGAATGGATGCTTGAAGCAACAAAGACACACAGACGGATGGATGAACCAGAAGATAGATTACTGTTCAAGAAAAATCTGTCAAAAAATAAGCTCCTAAAATGTCACTGAGCCAATTAATCTCCCTCTATCTCCGCTGACTCACTGTCTGTCTCTTCATCCCTCCATCTGCTCATCCAGCCGTCTGTATATCTTTTCACTTTTGCAGCTCAGATGATAATTTTCTTCATGAAGAATATTCGCAAGCATTTGGTGACTTTTTGGCAGACAGGAACGATTTTCGTCTTCAGCCATTTAAAGCTGATTTTGATCAAGTCTTTGCACAATTATGGCACCTGAATTTTCTAAATGGCATTCTGTAATTTCAGCTCAGGTCGACCTGAACCGACTGATCACTGATTGGTCCTGCAGTACAATGATCCGCTGAGGATAAAGTCAATAATTCTCAGCAATCCTGCAGGTTGGATGACAGAAGTCAGATGAGCCATTTTCATGACATATCAGGTTCGTTCAGGACCCGCGATGTCAAGCCGCTTTGCGTCATCTCACATCCTGTGACGACATACAATATTAGGTCAAGTTGAACTGCGCTGCATCACAGTACAAAGCACCAGGTCATGAACAGCCTCTAGACAGGTGCTGTCAACATGGAGGTCTCTCAGAAAACATTTGAAACAATGAGACGCTAAGCAACGTTTGAAAAGCAGATGCAAAAAGGAGAAGCTTAGGATGCATGTAGAATGTTGTTGATATGAAACTCTTAATGGGGCAGTATTGTGTAAAATTTGCTCTTCTGAGCTTCACGTCATGTTACAATGTTATTCCCTCATCAAAAACATACCTGGAGTGTTGCTTTGACTCTCTTATGTTTGCTTGAGAAATCCTTTCATCTCCATGGCAACCATTCAGCTGTGCAAAACGCCTGGGCGGGCCTAGCTCCGCCTTCAGTTTCCAAGCATCCAGGGTAGCTTTTGCCTCAGAGAGCCTCTCTCCCCCCCAACTCACCCATGAGCTCCTTCAGACTAGTCAGCAGCAATTAGCAAACGCCTGCTGGAACTGAGCACCTGCTGAGCTCCTTATAGCTGCTACTTTTGAGTGCAACGCTAGTGAAAACGTTGATAAAGGGTTAATAGAGGAGCCACGTTGTGATGACTTCCTGGAGGCGGAGTTTCAGTAAGAGCCGCAGTTTTTAAAGAGACAGACGCTCAATTTCAAGTTAAATTACAAAGTCAAATTTTTAAAGTTGTACTTGATATATGCACCATTTTTATAATAACGGAAGTCAACATAGTTACTTGATTCTGCCTGGAAAATACATAGTACTGTCCCTTTAAGTAGTTCAACATTGAAAAGATCAAAAGTTTGTAGCAGTGGGAATCCAAAGAGCCGTTTTCTCCTCCCAGTCTGATTTGTTTGCTGCTGGCTCTTTTCTGAGAAACATTTAAAAGTCTGGCAGCAGAAATCTGAACAAGTTGCAGGCGTAACAACAGAGCCTGAGGTAATGCCAAGATAAAGAAAGTTACTAAGTCTAATCTGGAAGTGGTTGATGTCGTGACAACAGTCTTAATATTACATTGGGTTACAAAGAAATATTTTGTCTATGTTTTTTTTTTTTTTTCAAATGAATTAGGACTATTTTGCACCACTGAATCCAAAAATGGCATCCATTTTTCTCAGTCCGGTTCGGTTTTTATTCTAATTTGATTTAGAGAAATCCGATTTTCTTACTAAACTGATTAGATTTTTGTGACATTATCAGTTAATTTCTGTTAATATTTCTCATCCAAAAATGGGTTTCAGGAGAAAAAAGAATGCTTTCAAATATTAATTAAGTGTTACAAACTTGAATTTCTGTATACCTAAAGCAAGCGAAACTTTAATATTCATTTTCTAAATGACTTACTGATTCTGCACAAGTGGTCATTAAAGCTGCAGAAGTTTGAACGGTGAGGTTTTGGCAGAAATCACTGCATAGTTTCTTCTCCTGTTTTGATATGACTTGTCGATTTGACTTGTGAAATGTTTTCTTTGCAGATCTAGTTCTTTATGAGTGGACAAATTTCATTGGAAGAGTTGTTTTAAAACGTTATTTACTGAATATTCTATGCCTTTAAGTTGTGTTCTGTGTGAAGAGGGAAGAGTGACGCACAATAACTGTGAATTTTGTGCTAAAGGTCATAGAATAATATTCTGAAGAACTGAATGAGACATTTATGCAGTAGCTGACATTGAAACAAATGCTGCAATTTTGGTCCCCAATCAAACTGAGACCAGACCATCAGGTGTGAAAACACATAATATTCAGACATTGAGAGCTCCAAATGTGTGTTTCAGCAAACATATATTGGCCATTGAGCTGTCGCTGAACTAAAAAGTGCTGCAAAGGTGAGTTAACTACAGAAACTAAGCTGAACCAGATTCCTCATTGCCACTTATTTATCTCATTCAATCAATTGGAAATGATGCATTTTAAGAGGAGACATAATGAGATGAGGGAAGGTCAGGGAAATGGTGACCCCGTTTACCACCTGCTTAATTACACCCTGCCCTGTTAGTGGATGGACAACACTTGTAAATACACCAAATTAATTACATCAGCCACAAACTCATGTTTGGTAAGCTGCGCAGTCACGTCTTTCTAATTATCATGATGTTAAGACGCGCTGGCTCCCGAAGAGGAATGTGGCTGCAAGTTGCAGCTGCTCACACTCTGCAAGTAATTTGTCCAGATTTTAAAGGCTCTCTGGTCAGTGTTTTTATAGTTTCAGTTCCACAAATCTACGTTTAACAAGCCGAGTCACATTTGCAAATTAAAGAATGTTAACAAGGCGGATCTGTCCTTCTCCAGAGACTAATATTGTGAAAACCCCTGATTTATGTTCAGCATTCTCATAAATGTTAACAGTAAATCTATGGTTTCATGTGAAATTAGGAATTCATTAAATAAAAACATCATTACTTAATAATCTCTATACCATTTAATATAAAGGGATGAGAATATTAATCTGTTTGGGGTCCATGCAGCCTCTGCATGGACATTCAGCTCCTTCTTTTTATTTTGAAATGGTGCCTTGACCAACATACACACAGTGAATAAGAGAAAAGCTTTACATGTAGTTAGTCTCGGCACATTGGAGGGACCTCTCCCCCAACCTCAAGGAGTTTTCTTCCAAACTTTGAATTCACGAATACCTTCCTTTGGAGGAAACCAATTTACCAGCTCCTTGCCACTTTTGTAGTAACCCACTTCAAAAAGCACAGTTTTAATTGTTTATTCATTAAACTGCATCAAATACATAACCCCGATCTTTCACTTGTGCAATTACAGCAACTTTAGCCTGGCCATTAACTTTCTATGTGATTCTTCTCGATTCTCATGGCCTTTCTGTGCAGCAAAAACACCAAGTATTGTGGTGGTTTCCTGTGCAAATATAGTTATACACTTGAAGCAAGAACAAACTTAAGCTTAAAGTAACTTTCAAGCAAGATGTAAAGTGTAGAACAAGGTTTCTTCGGGAAATAGAATAGAATAGAATAGACTTTGAGGGGAAATTGATTATTAGTTGACAAGCTCTTCCCTCGAAGGTATTAAATATTAATACAAAGATAACATAATAGATAAAGTTTATAAAACATATATATGTCTATATATATATATACCTAAGAGTGATGTAAGTAATTCAATATGACTTAATAGTTAATAAATAAATAAATAAGCATACACATCCAAATGTTAATCTATAAAAAAAATCTTAATGAGTGCAGAGAAAATTTGATTTAACGTGAAAAATGTTTTGCGATATTTCATACTGATGTACACAAATTAAACAGGTGAAATGCTTAAGTTGACCCAATAACATTCAACACACAGTTATGGTACACCTTTGAAAAGCAGAAGTAGAGCCTCCTGCGCAACCAACAAGAATTTAGCAAGTGCTTTCTGAAAAGACTTTCCAGCAGCCATCCTTCATTACTGATACCTGATTCCTTCCAAATGTCCTTCATTTTATCTCCTCACTGGGCTATTTTTTTAGTTATTTTTATTTATTTATTTGCTGTCTTCATTCTTCGTCTGATTAATGTATTTAAAATCTAACAAGCTTAGATGTAAACTTGGCTAT
Organism: Girardinus metallicus; assembly: GCA_903067095.1. NCBI lineage: Eukaryota > Metazoa > Chordata > Actinopteri > Cyprinodontiformes > Poeciliidae > Girardinus > Girardinus metallicus. The sequence continues at coordinate 22,157 of CAEGAE010064412.1, read as the reverse complement.
GGGAAGAAGAAAGCTGTCAAAAAACCATCCAAAGAAAAAATAAATAAATGACGTTTCTTTGGAGCCGTTAACTTCTGAATCAACATTTCTCAGTGCAGTGGCTCAGCTAACTGGCAGCTAACCCCACTACATGTCAGCTGATGGCTGCGCTTCGTCTGACTTCCTGCAGGTTATTCAAATCTCACTCAGCTGGATTGATTTCATCATGCCGCATGTTTCAATGTGCCACCACTGCCACTGCCTGAATCTAATATCGATGCCCAGCGGAGTGTGGCGACTCTCTGTACGGCACAGCGTCACTTCTGGGGAGGTCCTGGATTACTTCACACTCCCTTTACAGACAGTGTCATCCTGTGTTCACTCTGTGATTCATCTGCTCTATATTATTTAATCCCAGCCGAATGAAGCGGCAGGAGTTGGTGTGTCTGCAGCTTGGTCAGACAGGAATTTATCACAGACTGGTTTCAGCTGTTTAGGGATGCAGTTAGCCAAAATCCCTGTCATAGTCTTGGTGTGATAAAATGGATGCTGCATCACACCGCAGTGTTGATATTCTTTGTGAATGCCTCGTCTCATGTTTCACAAGTAAGCACTCAAAAGTAAAATACAAGATGATTCTCTGATTTTACTCTTTACAGGTATATGTTTGAGTAAAACGAACATTGTTCTCTTATAATAACTACTGATAACATGTCTCTGAAGTTACAAGCAAAATGTAGTATTTATTTGGAGGAAATGAGAAATGGTCAAAATGCAGTGCTGTCACACCCCAAATAATGCAAAGAAAACAAGTTCATATTCATTTAGAAACAACAATACTAATGTTTTTACTCAGGAAGAGTTCAGAAGTCAACATTTGGTGGAAAACCAGGTGTGAGGATTTCAGTTTTCTGTGTGTTTAGTTTAGGTTCTGTTTCTGTGAGTTTCCGTGATGTCATGTCTCTCTTCCCTTGTTTCCCAGGTGTGTTTCGTTCCCTTGTTTGCCCTCTGTGTATTTAAACCCACCTGTTGTCTCTGTCTCTTGTCGGGTCCTCGTCTAATGTCAAACATTGTATGCCAAATGTCTTGTCCTCGTCCGAGCTCCCTGTGCTCCATGTTCTGTGTTCTGGACTTGTAATTAAAATTTCTTCTAACAACGACTAACTGGGCTGCCTGGAGTCTCCCTGACCTCTACTCCACACCACACATCATGACAGTAGGACCCGACCAGAAAAGAGGTGAGCAGTTTTTCGCTGGCCCAAGTCCGTGGTGGAGATCGCGGCTGGCTATCTGCCTGCCTGGAGTCTGTCCCCGCCATCATTGTCGCCCTGAGCCGCCGGAGATACCAGCCCCTGGGCAGCGCCGTAACTGCCGCCCTGAGGCGCTGGAGGTCCCTGGGCATCACCGCCACTCTTGTTAGCCGCCGCCGGTCCCTGCGCCGAGACGTCCCCCAAGTTCGCAGACTTGGCTTCGCCCCCCCAGTGCTGCGCCCGGGCTTCCTGCCGGCCCCTCTGGGCCTCCTGCCGGCCCCAAGAGTTCCCGGCGCTGCACATTGAGACCCCGGCAGCGCCGGAGCCCGCCGGCCCTTCCCTGAGGTCTCCGCCCACTCTGGTTGGTTTGTTTTTTGTGTTTTTTTTCTTTGGACTCTGGCCCTCCGCCTACCCTTGTTGGGTTGTTTTCTGTTTGGTTTTTTGGACTCTGCAAAAAGCAATAATAAAACAACTTGTATGCAGTTTAATATAGAGCAAAACCTTTATAGGTTTGACAACTAGCAACTCAAAGTTATTGAGTTTCTGCACCATCTTTGCACTTATGTGCAGAACTTTCTTAAGTACAAAAATAAAGTCTGTTGTCATAGGATTTAAATCTGTAGTTACTGAATTCAGTCAAATTCAGTAACTATCAGAAATGTAAAAAGTTGCAAAGTCTAAAAGGTCAAATCCATATTTTGTCACTGTTTTAAAGCAGTGAAGCCCTATGTCACAGCAACCACTTTCTCACACACTCTGACATTTACCCCACTCAGGGGTAAATGTCACATTTAACGTTTTCTGCAGGACTGCTGAAAAGATTGTTCTGAATGCTATTAATTATAGTTCATGAAGAATTGTAGTTGTTTTTTTTTCTGTAATTAGTAATCTGGTCAACATTAGCTGTAAGACTGGCTGACTCGACATTTCATCCAATTCTTCTCTTCTGTTTTAAGTCGGTCTAATTTACATTTAAATAAACAGCAACATGTTGTTGTTCTTTATGCTGCGACACCCTGAAGTCCACAGCTTGTGCAGATAATAAACCACAGGCTGTTGCTTTTGTGTAAATATTCTTTTTTAAAAAAAGGGAAGGAAAATTGCAGAAGGTGTAGATTGTAATCTTCCAATCGATGCAGTGATGAGGGATGTGGATGGAGGAGAAAGAAAAATGGCTGAGTGTGTGAGCTGAAATCTAATGATGTCATTTGTTACTAAACTGGGAGGGGAAGCAAGGAGCATAATCATCAGACAGACACTTTTACAATCGATTGTTTTTTTTCTGATAATTTTTGTTTGTTGGTAATGTCATATAAAGTATAAAGACTTCCATAAGCCTTTTACGCGTGAATTTATCTTCCATAAAAAGCAATCACTGTGTCAGGAATGAAGATTTCAGTTTGGTTGTAATGGATCTTCTTTGGCTCTGATGGATGGAGCACATTCTACGTGTCAAACAATGTGGTAAAATGTGAAATGAATGCAGACAGCTATATTTGGACGTATTTACACATGGAGGCAGCCAGAATAAAATGAACTGCAGCAGCAAAAGTCCATAGTATAAATAAAGATTTTAGCAAAACTTCAGCTTTCTGTAAAGAATAAACGGTAATATACACTGTAATATATAAAAATTATTATTGTTGCTCCCTCACCTGTTCATTTCACTGAAGCATAAAGCAGATAAACAATAATGAGACGAGGATGTTACAGTTAACAACAGAAGTTTACACTTTTTTTCCTTGCTGTCTAAAGTTAAAACAAACCAAACTTCTATTTTAAAACATGCAGAATTAACAAAATTATTTCCATTTTCTAATTTCCACAATAATGAGCGAAATAATTTGTTAGAGAATAATTTATTAAAGTATTTAAAATCTGAAGTTTACATGCAGAATGATTACCATCTCTTCAAACCACAATGGAGAGACCAGATGGTGATGTCACGGCTTTGGAAATGTCTGATAAACTAACGCATATATTTGAGTTAATTGGATTGAAACTTGTGGATGTATTTTAAGGTCACACCTGGAACTCACTGCATTCTTGTTTGACTCAATGGGAAAGTCAAAAGAAATCTGCCAAACTGGCAGGAAGATGTTTGTGGGATTTCCTCACAACGCAGCTGAACAGGCACAGATAAAGTGACATTTATGACGCAAGAAAGATGGTTTTCCCACAGCAGTTTGAGCGTCAGCATAGTATGTTCATGTACATTTTATATGTTGCATGAATGTGACTGTCTAATGTTGTTGGGATGTTGCCAGTTTCATTCATTCATTTCATACAAAAAAATGACGTGGTTGGTAACAGACAACCAACAATCTGGCATGGTGTGTGGATTCTTGGTGAGTAAATCGGTCATGCATTGACATTGTTTATGATTATGCAGGGAGGAGCATCACACATGCTTTGCACATTTACATATATTTTCATTTATAAAAGAGGGAATGTCTAAGCAGACATCTGGTTTTGCCTCATGTGCATTCAGTTTTACGTACACAAGAAACAGGTTTAAATCTGTCTACACAACATTTTCTACATTACGATCCATAGGTGTTTAGGTTTTCTTTTTCTTTGTGGTTATTAGTAATAGTCAGGTGTTGCCATATTTCTTTCCAGGCTGTTTATTGTTTTTGGTAGGATTTAGTCATAAATCCAAAACTTTGAGTTTAAATTTTTACAGATTTTTTGTGTTGTGGTCTCTGTGAATTTTTATTTATTCTCTCATTTTAGTTGATTTGTTGATAGTTAAGCTCGTTCTGTGTTAAGTTGTTAATGTGCTGGATTATAAATTTTAAATAAAAAAAGCTCCACCGTCACATCCAGTCACTATGTATGACGTTACTTCATCCACTAGTGCACATGTGGGACACATATATTTGAAAATGTGGACAACCATGCAAAAAAACAAAAAAAAAAAACAAGCGGATTTCACAAAAACTGTGTATGTTTATTTGTCTCTCTCCCTTGGTTCCTTGCTAAGCTGCCTAGTATACTCCTTATTAGATTTACCTTATTTCCATGCCACAAACACACCTCCAGTAATTAAGTTTGTTTTGTTTTCTTTTTCGTCTGACTGCTGGTTTCTTCCATTATGCTCAACCCACTTTGACATTTTAGATAATTACATCCTTCAACTCACTCTACTGCTCCCAAACTCGTGTGTGTTCTTAAGTCCTGCTACAACTTCACAAACCTTGACAACATCTGCATTTTTTTTTCAATTCTTTTAAGATTGAAATTCAGTTCAATCCTGATATAGATACCAATAAATAAATAAAAAATATGGAGAAATTATAGGGTAAGTGCTGCTCTCTGTGTGAGCATGCATATGGTTTTGCACTTTCTAGTCATTAATTACTCAGGAACCCACACAACAAACCACGCAAATCTGCTACCACATGCACTTCAGCTGATGGAGGCACTCACAAGGGGAGCAGAATCTGACACATGGGAGGCAGATGTTTGATATGAAGTGTTAGAGACGATTGCTGCCTCAGCAGAATCTCTGTGTGTGTGTGTGTTAGAAACTGGGTTACAGTGGTGAGTTACTGAATCAATGAAAGATGCAAAAGGACATGAAAAAGAAGATGTTTTATTTGAAATTATGCATACTTCTATGTTAGCTTTGGGGAGTTTTAGCCTTTAAAGGAGAAATGATCTATGAACATGGGAACAGTTTGGGGACAAAATTGTTGAAAAAATGTGTATTTTAGGCATCTTTTTGTCTGTTTGTTTCTTTAATGAAGCAACTTTGTCCTATGCAACAGATTTTTAGATTTTTTCCTTGTGAGAGGCATGCAGATAAAAGAAAAAGGAGCAAAGCTCTATGTCCATATAATAATGTATATTCAAAAAAGAGCTGTTTTCACATTTTTGCTTGTGCTTCCACAGAATTTGTCATATCTAAAACATTTTTATGTGGGTCTAAAGGTGGAGAATTGAAGCCTATTTTTTGCATCCAGTCCTGTCAAGAATATAAAGTTTGTATATACACATATTGCATTTGCATAGGGATGCACGGTGTAAAAACAGGGTCCTAAAACTGTCTGTTGGTATTTAATTGCCTCTGATTGGCTTAGAAGAAGATCTACGTTGTCGTCCAAATGTTGCAGAAGTATTTTCAGATGCCATTAAATAATTATAATGTCGGCGGTAACGCCTGTTTACTGCTCTGTAATTGAAGAACTTTCACTCAATGTCTAAATATGTCCAAGCTGATTGAATGTTTTAGGTCATAAAAGTGGTGTGTGTGATTGAAAAGTCCATTAATTCTCCCATCAAAAATCCTTAGTTATTTTGACGTTATATCAGACATCACTGCCTGTTAGTGTCAAACCTTTGGACTCCACTAAGCTCAATACAGAACAGACTACAACAGGCTTAATTTGAAGGCACTTTTGCTCAGTTTTTCGCGAAGACAACATCTACCAAAATGGTCTTGGTTTTAACCGGTTCTTCACCCTTCAGCCACAGCCAGATTCATCTCCATTTGCAGATCCTGCACTGTTCCTCCCCGTTTTATCGATCCACCTCAGGGTTGGCACAAAGCCAAGCTCGGTGTTGCACAAAAGTGATTTTTGAATGGCGGCAGGGTGCATTTGTTGATTTACAAACAACATCTCAGCCGCCATTTTTAATCAGCAATTGAATTGTGGTAGTTAGCGAGATGGCTAACTGCAAATCGATACGTTCATGGTCAAATCTGGAGGTCCAAACCTCTCAATTAACTGTGGAAGTGAGTCAATAACATCAACTGGATGGGGCAATCTAATGAACAATTATAGTAGAAGATTTTGGACAAACTGGTTACCCAAAAGTACAAATGCAAAGTTTGCTTTTAATACAAACCAAAGCAAAAAGCTTAAATGATTATTTTTGCTGCTAATCTATTTAATTCACCTTTCCATGCAGAAAAATATAAAGTAATGTAGCTCATTTCCTTTCATTTAACAGCAATAACCTTCCTAGTCTGTGACTAGACACAATTTTATCTCAGTTTTTTTTTTTTTACCATTTCTGCATTTTCCAAAGGCCAAAGAGCATCTCAGATTTAGACTGAGAAGATTGAAAACGGAACTTCTCATTCACAGTCCTTGTGTCCTCTTCCACTGCCCCCATCAAACATAAAAGATTGATAAAAGAGTAATAATACTGAAGACATGAAAGACTGCAGAGAGGTGCCAGGACTCTGGAGCACATTAGAAAAAACCTCAACCAATGTCAGCTTTGTTAGTGAAGGACGATTAAGATTATTCTATAAAAATGACACCATTAGCACATTTATCAGGAAGTGTCTCTTGGGTGGAACAGTTCTGCTTTTGTCCAGAGGGATCTGCGCTTACTTTCAGCAAAACGTATTGCATAATAACTTTCATTATTCATCCTTATTTTGGGGTCGATCTTGTATCCTTGAAAGCATAATTTCTGTCGTTTTATCTGATGAGCTCCATTAGGTCGCTGCGAAACTCGACATGATTTATAAACTTTGAGTTCACGTTTCAAACTTGCTCATTCTGAACAGTAGGATTTTTATACAGTAAATATAAGGAAAAAAACTGCAAAACTTTGATTAGAGGATTGTTTTCATGTCGTGTTTATTGTCTTTTGGGTCCAGTTAAAATCCTACAGACGACTACATAATATTGACCAATCTTTCAAATGATCTAAACCAACCAACAAAAAAATACAGACACCATAAAAGCAGGTTTTTTTTATTACCCTCACACATCTTGTTGCAGGATAAAGAACATAAGCTTTTCACTGGAAAGCACAGAAAGTTCTTCCACTTTCCTTTTTCGTTAAAGATTACCAAATTATTTCCTTTTTCCAGGAGACAGTGATCCACAGAACATCATGTCCCTCGGTCAGGTTATGGTCTGCAGAGTCTGTTTGTTTCTGTGACACATTAAATGAACCAACTCCCTGCATATTATTTCCATTTACAAGGACAGTGCAGAGCCGGCTCAAGGTGGTAAGTAGCTGTGAACACAGTTTGATTGGGGCGTTTTCCAGCTACCACAGCACAACTAAGAAATCCTATAAATAATTTGTGTTTCAAAGTTTGGCCAAAAGTATTCATACCCCTTAAACTTAGAATCCCTGTGACCAACACAATGAAACGGTGCGCACACACCAAACGCGTCCAACGCTTCAAGTTCGAGGCACTTCGCTCGCCAGGTGCGTCTGGTGTACATTCAAAGTCTATGCTGAGGTGCATCGAGGGCGCATCAGACGCGTCAAAACTGCTCCAATCGTTGTTTTCCGTTGCCGGCCTCTTTGCCGGATGCGTCCAACGCTTAAAACGCTCCAATCACTTCAAATCGGGCCGCGCTAGACGCTTGATGGGCCTTCGACGCACCTCCATGTAGACTTTGAACGCAGACCAGACACACGAAACTCTTTTGCTGTGAAGTAGAAGGAAAATACTGTTTTCTATTTTTACAAAACAAAATCTGAAACGTGTGCCAAACTTTTGTATTAATAATAACCACCTTTCATTTCAATTGTAGCCCCTAACAGCTTTGCACTTTTAAGTAACACTTTATCCCTATTGTTTTTGCTAAATAGCTCAAGCTCAGTCAGACTGGACACAATGCATCTTTTACTGGATCCCAATTTAATTTATGTCTAGACTTTAACTAGACCATTCTAACACAAACAAAAACGGATCTAATCCTTCCCATTTTTAGCTCCGGTGGTATATTTAGAACCTCGACCCGGTCTCCAGTTCTTCAGTAATACTGAAAGTAATAAGTTAAACTGAAACAAAAAATATTACAGGAAGATAATATGCAAATCAACTGGTGCTGCTTGAGAAGCACAATTTAGTTATATGTATATTTATGTGCATTTAAAAAAAATAAAATGCACATTTCAAACATGATAAATATTTGAGTGTTTTGAGAACGTCAGAGATACTACAGTATAAATATTAATGGCTGCCTTGTAGAGCACAGAAATGATTTAACAGAATGATAACTCAGAGTGCAGCCGATTTACTACTTAAAAAACTAAAGTCTTAATTTGCAGAATTGACGGCTTCAACAAGAGTTCTTTAATATATGTGACTTTGAGATGCAACACTTATTTTTTGGCATGGAGACAAATGCTTTAGGGCTTCCCAGTGGCGGTGGATTTCTGGCTGAAATCTTCTTTAAGGCAACGCTCCGTTGAAGTTTAGTCTCTGCACCTGAAGATGCTCCGATCAGCAAAGTGAGCCAAAAATGAACCAAAGTGCATCAGAAAATTCATCAGTAAAGCGAGTAGATTCAGCTGACCTTAAAGCTTCAGGTAAGACGGATGGAGAAGAAGTAAAAGAAAGCGATATGTAAAGGTTGAGGCAGTCAAACTGGATGATTAAAGAACAAGTGGCATTTTCCAGGTCAACCATGTTAGCTGGATAATAATAAATCTGGCATGATTGATCGGTTCGCCTGTAATCTGATTAGTATTGTCAGTCGTCTGATTTCTCTCCGGCCCAGTATTTGTATTTTCATTTCATCCATCCTTAAATTGTGTTATTTCTTTTCTTTCTTTAATTACACTGTTGTTTGTTTTCTTCCTGTCCAATCTAATTTTTTCTTTCGCCTGCTAGATTTTTCTCCCTGCATGTTCATGATTGCCTCTGTTGTCTGGGAATTATTTTCTCTTACTCCCCTACCTTCTTCTCATTCACCTGCCGTCTTTCTTTCTTTGTCTGGCTGTCATTATTTTGCTCCCCTTTCTGTCGCTCTCTGGCTTCATCCCTCCATCTCTGTCACCAATTCATTTTTCTAACATTTTCATTGTTTCTGCTGACAGACGTGTTAGCAGAATAGACCGTTTGTTTTGTTGGAAACTGAGTCAAACAGAGACAGAAAACTGTTTTCTTTCTTCGGTTTCCTTTTGTCAACAAATCTAATTTGCAAACCATGAAATGTGAGTAAATCTTTTATCATCTTATCGAGAAGGAACATAAAAACGTCAGTTTTCATGACACCAGAAACACATTTTTCTTGCAGATGGCTGGGACATTAATATGTTGGTGAAGCCTGTATGCGTCGAGACATGGAGAAACATCATAAATGGAATAATACTGAGTCGTTTCTAAAGTATACCGCTCTGAAAAAAATGAAGAGATCACTTAAAATGATCGGTTTCTCTGAATTTTTTCTTTTTATAGGTAAACGTTTGAGTAAAATGAACATTTTTCTTTTATTGTATGAACTACTGATGACACGTCTCTGAAAGGCCAAGCAAAAATGTTTTATTTATTTGCAGAAAATGAGAAATGGCTAAAATCATGAAAAAGACGCAGTGCTTTCAGACCTCAAATAATGCAAAGAAAACAAATTCATATTAATTTAGAAACAACAACACTAAAGTTTTAACTCAGGAAGAGTTCAGGAATCAATATTTGGGCTCTTACGTTTTTTCAGAGCTGTAAATTACTATATACGATACATTTATTTGAATGATTTAGACACAGATTAAACTGGGTAATGGAATATTGTTAATAAGATACTAAGGACAGTTTAAAGTACCAAATTCATTTTCATCTTGTCTTTGTTTAGAAATAATAAAAAAATAAAATGAGACGCGTAATAATCCTGTTTAACTGCAGGGCTGTGTAACAAAAGGCCAAAGTAACTAATTTAAGTCACAACAGTAAATCTGACCTTGTGGACATAAAGTTAGTAAAATACAACCTATTTTATAGGGGAGAAAATACAAGCTGTAATTATTTTAAAGCTTTTGCTGTTTTTGTAGATTGCTGCCACTGACTGTATTGGAATCATGTTTTATTCTGAAATTATTATATTTTACTGATTAGATTTTCAGTATAGACAGAAAGTAGAAGTAAATAAACCAACAGAGGCTGAAATCCGCAGGTCAAAGCTTTACAGAGCAGGAAATCGGCCTGCTGTTCGATTGGTGGATTTCTTCTACAGATTCCTAATCTCAGTTCTGCTCTTCAGCCATCTTCTTTAGTCAGAGGTAATCCTGGAACCTTTTCAGACACGCAACCCTTTCAAACTTTATTGTTCTGAGCTTTTTTTGCTTCGCTGAACCTGCTGAGGCTTAATTGGACGTTTTTTCACCTCTTATTTTTTGTGTTGGCACTTTTTTTAATTTCACTGAAAATTTTACCCATTCGTGAGAAGATTGTCCATTTCCTTTATAAGTTCTTGATTTTTCTGTAAAGTGGTCACAAAACCATTCCATTTCTTTCAGAATTAGGCAGAGTACCTGTTGTGAAGGTTCATTGTTGGAAACTTTTTGCCAAAAAATAGCTAACTTTGGGTTATTCAAGTTGTAACACACCAATTTTATCTGCATTTATAACAGATGAAGAAAGGCCTTCTTAGTATATTGTCAAAGAAAAACAATGAGTTTATCCCCTTTACTGCTATACATCCTTTTCTATAAACTTGCACATGTCTGAGAGTTATATAACTGTGTAGAAATGTTAAAGTGGAAATAAAAGGACAGACAACAGTAGGACGGACAGACGGACGTGTCATGGCTCATCTGTGAGCTGTAATTGGATTGTCGCCTCGTCAAGTTGCTGGTTGACACTCTGTGTAATGGACAGAGACATTCAATTTAGGTGAAACACAAGCTGAATGCCAATTAACTGCAGGACACTTTGAGACAGAGGAGAGGAGGCGAAGAAAACAATGAAGACGAAGGAGGAAAAGACTCCATGGGTGATTGTGGAAACATTGAAGTGTTGATTCAAAAGACACTTTGTTTTGCTGCCAATGCACTTCCGGTTCAAATGAAACAAAATCCATCGTCTCTAAAAAAAATAGCTGAAATACTTAGATATATATTTGACCCTTACAAATTTGAAGAACTTTTAAAAGTTCAACATTTGTTCAAACAGGCACAAATTTGTACATTTAGATAAAAAGCGACTATTAACGTACTTGGACATTCCTCTGTGCTCTTTAAAAAAGATTCGTTAAAGAAGATCATTGTTTAAATCATTCTGGGAGCCAGATAATTAAACTGACATACTGAAATTTATCGCTTTTCCCCCCGTCCCTTTTTGGTCGTCTCTCTTCTCCCTCACTTGTCTCCTGTAAATTTTAACAGCCGCTAAAGGGCAAAGTGATGGAGAGATTTACAGCAGGCTGTAAAGCCAGTACATCACATTCACTCATCTCTTTTCTCTGCACTTCATCCCAGACGTCCTGAGAGTCAGCAAGACCATCAGCAAGTTTCCCCTTTCCAGGCTCTATCAGTCATTTCCACTTTGAAATGATATAAAATGAAAAAGTGAAAAACTATTTCAGCCAGCGACTATTTGACGTGAAGTGCAAGGAAACATTATAAACATTATTTGTGGTTTCTAAAACGGTCCAAGGTTAAAGCTTAGCCTGTTTGTTTAGGGTCAGCATGAAGCAAACAAGAATATAGACTTCCATCGCAAAAACATAACATCATGCCACATCGGGCTTGATACGATTCCCTCAATTTCTTTTCATTTCTAGTTTTCCAGCTAGTGCATTTCTCAAAACAATTAGTAAAAACTACAAAACCTAGATGATAACCTGCAAAGCGTGTCCCTGACTCAGAACGGATAGTTTATTCCTCAAACGCAAGTATTTCTGTCAGTGGAAGTGTCATGACACCATGTTTATGTACAAGATACTCAAATGGCTTTATCGTGTTTTCATGGTTCCCTCCAAGAGTTTTCCAAGAGTCAGGTCTTAGTGACACTGCCTGAAAATGTTCAAATGGCCGTTCGCACATTACTGCATCTAGTGAGATAATGAGTACAACACATTGAATATGTCTGCTTCACATTTTGCTCTCTGCAGCTCTAATCTCTTCACAGCATTGTGAGGAAGTAAAGAACAATAAATAAAACTATGCACAATTGTAAACAAGATCATTTTTGAAAGCTGAGGGTAATGGTTCAATTTGGGAGCCAATTTCTGGAGAGGCTGCATAAAAACGACAGATTTTAAATATTTTTGTATTTAGTGACTCAAAGAATGAGAGTATGACTTTAAGTTTTATAAGGGATGGCAAGTCAGCAATCATAGAGTTAATTTTGAAACAAATGATAATGTTATGAAACAGCAGACAGAATCGATGCATGTCCAATATGACTTACATTTTGCTGGACAGAATGAGAAACTGCTACTATAAGATGCACAACTGGCTAAATGTGGCTTTCGAACCAACAGTTGTAAGAACTTCAAACCTGATAAATAATAAAAATATAAAAATAAAATGTGATGATGCCGTAAACATCCTGACCAGAAATAATTGGGAGAATTTTAAAAACAAGAACGGCCAGAGAGTGGAAAGTTTTCTTGGTCCTGCACTGAGGTTGAGCTCGACTTCTGGGTTCAACTACATGACAACAATCAGCGGACTTCCACCCTGCTGGGATCATCAGGTGTCCAATCAATAGCTCAGGGCTTTCCTCAGCCTCCTCTGAAATTGACGCATTGCTCAAAAGACAAAGTGAAATTTATGATTCGGATTCTGTAGGTCGTTCTGAGCAGGACTGATCAATATCTGAGAGAGAACAATGAGTAAATCTGAAGATGCTTCGGGTTAGAAAACAGCAGGCGAATCATTACAGATCAATGCGATCCAGACAACAACCGCCTCCCCTGTGCTCACTGTATCATAAAAATGGTTTGTTTTTTCAGACGTTGCTTTGTTCATTGATTTTAAATATTTCCTGTGTCACGCCTCTGGTCTGGAGGAATCCTGAGAAATGACAGGCTGCGACTCTTGGATCTCTTCCAGGTCAGCAGACATGGCCAGCTGCACAGTGTGGATCCTGCTTTATGGACACAGTCAGTGTTGGAAAAATGAGCACAAGGACTTTCTCCAATTTAGGTACAAAAATGTCTAAACTATATAATTTAATTGCTAAACAAGAAACTGAAAACCTTAACTTTAGTTTTGTGCCACGTTTCATTTGTTTTACTTTTAAAAATCCCGTCAACACACACAGAAACTGGCTTGAGGTGTGGAAAATCCCTATTATTGACCCATTGCAACTTAATCATTCCAGGCGCCATGATGGACGCTGGAAGTAAGGGATGGAGCGACTGAAATTGTTTTCCCCAAGATGTTTTTTTGCCAGTTTATTCATGGCGTCTTCTTGTTCGAGTCAAACTAATTTGTCTGTGAACGTAACACTCCTGGTTGGGGCTCAAAGATGGCGATATTTACAAAAGTTGGACACAGCTAGCTTACAAACCGACCCGTACCTCCTCCTTCCTGACGCGTTAATCAAATTACCGACTTTGCCTGAATCCGCACCACATGATTTATATCACTATGTGACAAACAGCGTTTCTCCTCACACCGCGGGAGCCTTTAAAACGTACAAAAGACGAGATGCTAACCAGTTTTTTTTTTCCCATACATGCTAGGCTACATGACGTTGTGGCGTTATCTCCATGGTTACCAATGGTTAGACACTCCCTAATAACAAATCGGATATCTTTCTAATCACACTTACTTATAAAGTACATGAACGGTAATCTTCTTACCTTGTAAAAAGTGTCCGCTGCAAATCCGCGCTGACAGTAATAACGACTGACAGCCGCTACCCACCGCCGTATTTTTTCCTCATTAAAAGTTAAGCAATAAAATGATAAGTTAGGTTTCTATCTGACCGCGCAGCATCCCGAGACCATTTTTTAAAAATGAAATCAATTAAATAAAAGCGATGTTAGGCTACCGGAAGTCTGGTTTGTGTCGCATTGGTTCCGTCATGGCGAAGCGAGCAGATTTCTGAGCTGCGTGACGTCACGTGAAAAGGGTCAAGGGCTAACATGTAAACAAACTTTAATTTGTTCATACTTATGTAGTTAAAACGCTGCCTAGGCAAGAAAGTCAGCTGAAGATAAAATGGTTAGGTTAAAAAAAAAAAAAACAAATGTGAGAAATGTAAAAAGTGCAAATTTATTTTTTATTTGTGTCTGAATGTCGAATGGCTTTAATTAAGAGGACATGCAAAAAGAAAGAGAAAATGTTACAATTGATAATAGGGGTGGATTGCAGTAAAAAAAACAAAAAAAAAAAGTGAGTAAATAATGTTCTCAGTGGTATTTGAGCTTTCAGTGAACGATTCTGTCAGGTTTTAAAGGTAAGACTCATTAAAGTTACCGATGAGACGCCGTCCTTTGTATCTCTGCTGAACATTGTGATGATGTGGAGCCTTTCCCATTAACCTTTCACACATCAGAACAACACCTGCTACTTAGAAAGCATTAAAATGCTACATGCATTTAAAATGCTGTTGTTAAGAAAAACCTAATTAAAATGTCATCACACAGAGACGCAGCCCTCCACAATTACTGGCACCCTGGCAATGATTTGGAAATAAATTAATGTCTTATTACAGGAAATTAATATCACACTAGAATTTTAGAGCATTCTGACTAGGTAGTAAGTAAAAAAAAAAAATTTTGCTGAGAAATTATTGTGTTTCACAAAATTGCACATTTAGTGGCACCCTAACAATGTCAGCAAAACAAATGTGACTGAAGCTTTTCTCATTTATTTATGCATTTTAAATTAACTTTTAATAAATAGTTTATGATTTACTTTTTTTCCAAGAAATATGGTGACAGACAGCCTTTTTTATCCACACCTGAAAATGGGAAAGGGAAGAAAACACCCCACGCAAATAAGACAGTGTAACAGATTCATACAGATTGACAGATAGTAGTACATTTCTGTCTAACGATGTTAAAAATTTTATCATAATTTTGCAGGCGCAATACCATGAGAAGTTTAAATGATGTACCTTTTTAATGGACACAAACTGATGAATAATTATCTGTCACTAATAAATAAAATGAGCTGATATGAAACAAATTAGGAGTGATTTGATGACGAGGATAAAATCTGTGCTGCTTCACAACTCGATGCTTCTGTGTGAGTAATTTTGCAAAATATGATTTTTCTTTGTAATGATGATTAAAGACATATATTCTCAGGGTTTGTTTCAAGAACCAACAGTCTTTAAAGATTGCTCACACCAACTATAATGTTAATTTATTTACTGATTACAATAATCACATATATTTTGATCACAGCTGAGATGAAGACTTTGGACAAGCTCATCGGGTAGTTGGAGAATTTAAATGTTTACTTTTTACCTCAGACTTCACACCTCGTCAACAGGTATGGTTCCTATTTTACCAATTATAAATAAAACAAAGACTTTGACATCATGCTGCAGTAATTTTCTAATCCAATATCCGTAAGAGGAATAAGAAAATCAGTTTTTGGCCTAAGAAAATATAAGGTTTTTGAAATTTCCTTAGCATCAGTGGTACAGTGCTGTTACACTATTGATTAAAGAGGCTGGATTCTTTTATATCACTGATTAAAAGCACTGGATTCCTTTAGACTGAATCCAGACACTGGAGTTGCTTACAGTATTGATGACGGACACAGCAGCATTCCTTTAGATTATTGATCACACATACTTGTTTGCTGCAGATTACTGACTGCAAGCGCTGAAGTGCAGCTGAATAAAAACCATAAAGTTTCCTATAACATTCACCTATTTTTCAAATAGTACTAATTGAAGGCTTTGAGCTTCTTTACAGAATTGATTAAATCCTTCTTAATTTTTTTATTACAGTAACTGATTTTTCTTATAGCGTAAATCACTTGCAGTATTGATTTGATTTGGATAAATGTCGCCCTTAACACCATTTATTGCATTTTGGGGTTAAAGTACAGCTCATACATTACTGCAAAGCTGAGCAGACATGGAGTAGCTGATATCAGTTATGTATTTCTAAGTGCGTGGCATATTTTTGCCAAATTGTCCCCTGAATATAAGGAATCCTAAGGTATAATTATGGACACTTGAAACGGATCTTGAGCACAAACGTCGGTAATGCAGGAGGCATTTAAAAAGATCTGCAGAGTTATTCAACATCTGAATAACTCTGCAGCCAAGGATGCACACAAGCAGCAGGATGTCGGCATACAACACACTAATAGAACCCACTACACACACGCTTTTTTTATATTATTCAGATTACCCGTGTGCTTGTTTCCATCAGCTGTACTTTTATGCTGCCAAAAAAATCCATGACCAATATGTGAGTAAGCAAATGTGACCATTAAAATGACTTCAGGGGGAAAAACTACAACTGTTCTGCATAGAATACTGTTGGGGAAAAAAAAAAAAGTTGTTGTCTGACATGAGCCTGATTTCCTCGATGTGGGACGAAGCGCCTGTTCACCTGCTGCTGTTAGCGACGACTTCCTTCCAGCTCAGGAGGACAAACAAGCATCGTTTTCTTCCACAAAGTAGAAATAATTGTGCGCTCTCCTGAAACCACATTCCAGTGTAAATTAGGAGTTTTCCCTTTAGAGTGAAAACCCACTGATGGCTCATGCTTTGACTTATGAGACTTTCTCACCCAGTTTTATAAAACATAAATAAACATAGAGCATAGCTCTATGGTATATCCAGCTCTGGCAAAAATTAAGAGCCCACTGCACTGAACCCCATTGAAAACCTCCTGATTATCCCACAATATTGATTTCTGAACTCTTTCTGAGGTAAAACATTAGTATTGTTGTTTCTAAATTAATATGAACTTGTTTTCTTTGCATTATTTGAGCTCTGAAAGCACTGCATCGTTTTTCCTTATTTTGACTGTTTCTCATTTTCTACTATCCATCCGTCCATCCATTTTCTTTACGCCCTGGTGTCTAGTGGGGTCGGGAGGGCGCAGCGTCTCCAGCGAACGAGAGGCGGGGTTCACCCGGGTCAGGTCGCCAGTCTGCAGGTCGCAGGGCAACACAGAGACAAACAACCACGCACACTCACACCCAGGGAGGATTTAGAGAGACCAGTCAACCATGTTAGGTTAATTGGGAGTACCCAGAGACAACCCACAGGGAGAACATGGAAACTCCATGCAGGAAGACCCCGGGCCGGGTAACGAACCCAGGACAGTGCTACCAACTGTGCAGCCCCATTTTCTGCTAATAAAAACTCTATTTTTGCCTGGAATTTTGGAAACATATTGTCAGAAGTTCATAGAATAAAAGAATAATGTCTATTTTTATCAACATATACCCACATAGAGTAAAATCAGAGAAGCTGATCATTTTAAGTGGTCTCTTAAATTTTTCTGGAGCTGAATATGTAAACATTTTATAGCAATGCAGCTCTTCGGTATACAAACACTTATTCTATTGTTTCAATAACATGAAAATATTATTACACTTTGAGTTATTACAATAAAAACGCTTCAAATAATGTTTTTTTAATCAAGTCTAGATTTACACTACACTTTTTAAATGTATACATAAAGTCTTTAACTTAGACTTTGTGTATAAAGTCTTAGTTTAAACAGACTTTTACTTCTCTATTTTATAAACAGTGTGATTTTAAATCCTTTCTGAAAAGTCACCTTAAGCTTTAAATGTTGCCTTTATTGTAAGTGAACAATTGGTAAAGAAATACTACAGGAATCCTTCATGATGAGTTTCAAAACAAGTGAAAGTTTCAGATTATTAGACTAGTATATGAGAATAAGCTTCTTATTTTGCCGCCTGAACATATCGAAGACCTAAATTCAACTTTAAAGTACAAATAATATTTTAAAGCGGTCCTAATCAAAACTTCTCACAAGTTTGCATATTCCCTTCATTTTTTCTTTTTTTTAAAATGTACGTCTCATTTGCAACAAAATGGTTCTATTAGGCACAAACGGTTTTGGTGCTTTCATGAATAAACATATTCCCTCACACAAATATCAACGGATCAGTTGGATTTCTAAACATTTTCTCAAGAAATCAAGGCATTCCTTTAAGGGATTGAGGGATTGTATGAAACAACCAGCCAACCTCTTAACCTGCTAGCTTAGCTCGGTCACGCTGAAAACCTCCAGCCTCATCCGAAAGTTTCAGCTACATTTTGGATTATAAAACTCCTCACTTTTTGCAGACAATGCTGCATTTATTGTCATTACGGGACTCTGCTCCCCATGCTGTTCTAAAACTCTCAGCAGCTCTTGTGACATGAAAAGAATCCAGCAAATGAAATCCCCCAGTTTCATAAGATTGGAGCCTTTTCTGTCCCAGGTCTGTTTTCTGCTGAGAGCAGATCACTTTGCGGCTGCCGCTCGCGTTCAAGAAGGGAGAAGCCGCCGCCACGGGTTGCCTTGCTTAGCTTTTATTGCACTTCAGTAGGTAAAAATAAATCACCCACCCTCTCATTTCAGCTCAGTGTGTCTGTATTTGCTTCTGTGTGTGTGTGTTGGCCCTGACTCTGTTGTTTGAAACATTAGAAGACACAGTATGAGCGTTTGTAGGTTGCTGCTCTTCTGCAGTTATATTTCTCACATTAAACTAATTATATGGACATTTGTACGTCAGGCAGTGAGTCAAATGATCTTTGGGGGTTTTACAAAGAAAAATACCAACAGAAGGATGAATTTTTTTTCATGAATATAATAAAATTACATTTAAAAAATCTTTTTTTTTGTTTTTTCTCTTTATCAAATAAATTTTTTAACCAGTGTGTAGTTTGAGAGCCTTAATAAATTCAAGTTTTCATCCTCATATTTCACAGATAAGAGTACAAACTCAGTGAGTGACAAGAAAAAGCAAAAACATGCAGGAACTTTATGAAACTACATAATCTGTCGTCACACAGACACGTTTACACTGTAAACAGACAGTAACACATTAATCTTACAATCTTACATTTTAATCCAACATGCAAACTATTTCTTTCCCAATTTCATCTTTTGTAATATTTTTGTTTATATAGGTGTACCTCAAGGCTGAGTTCTTAGATCACTTCTTTTTTTGGTGAATATTTGCCATGTTTGTGTCCTGGTCCAGATTTCCAGTCAATGTGTCGCGGATTTAAAAAACCGTGTCCGTTTTAGCACAACTGGAGCGTTTTATAGCATAGTTTGAAGTCATGTTTCACGTTGAGCGTTACAGAAATTACAAATTTATAGACCTAAACGCAATTGGGATACTATATGAAACCAGTCCCAGAAGCAAAGTATTTTAGTGGATTCTCAATTAAATTTTAACAAGTATTTCATGAAGATGACAAAAGCAAACTTATTTAGCCTAAACAGAGACAGAGTGACCTACTTTTAAGACATCTAATGATTATTTTCTAACTTTAAAAACTTTTCCTTGGTCAAAAGCAGCTTCCGCAAAAAGACTTTAAGTTAGAAAATCAAGCTAAATTAATGAATAATGATAGTTTTGGTGTGATGAAGTCAAAGTTCAGACTTAAATTTTAACAGATTATGCTAAGGATTATAAATAAACAAACAAAACAAAACAATGAATTCCCTGATCTGCTGCTACCTTGACTGAACGCTTTTCAGCTTTTTGTTCAAGATCTTCATGCGTTTAGTTTTTATTTCCCTCTCAGTGACTTTGCATTTATTTGTCCTACAAACTTTCTTGTTTTCTTGTCCTTTTTTTGTCAGTGAGCTCATGAAGTTTTAGTCTTTTTATGACTTCTGGCTTGTTTGCAATTTGAGAACTGAAAAAAAAAAACCCAGACTCAATAAAAGCCTGAGAATATACTTTCCTTTTATACTGCAATTCAACACAAAATAAAACACCAGCTTGTTTTATCTGAGAGTCAGTGGCTGACTAACACTGAAAGGGCAGAAACATCATAAAATTCATGCAGCAAACTCTTTCTCCTGTTTCTCTTTCCTTATATCGAGTTTTTCTTTTAGTCTTAAGGAAGCCGTCAAATCCAGACATTGTGTTTTCTCTGATTTGTAATTCATTTGATACCTTTTTTTTTCTTTTTTGTGCTTCCCTGACATCTCATCTTTGATGCAAACAAGACTCACCCACACCATCTTGTGTTTTGCTTTGCTGCAATTTCCTTTCCTGTTCCGGGATGGGAAACAGTTCTGTTTATTGTCATGTCATTCTTTGCTGATGGCTTTGGTTGGGATTGGTCCACAGAGGCTCGTGTGAAGTAAACAAGTTAATAATTAATCCCTGTGATGAATTATACAAACACGCCGTCTTGATTTATCAGCTGCTGGAAAACAAAGTCATTTCTTTACTTGACTGAATGTTTGAGCAGGAAGAAATATTTAGCTTCTCTGGATGAATACAGTACATTTTTTGTCTTCTACTCTTGTTTGTATATCTTGGAAGAGATGATCTCATTAAGGAATAATTTCAAGCACAAATACTTCTGATCGAATAGTCTAGAGCACATGTGTCAAACTCAAGGCCTGTGGGCCAAATCTGGCCCGCCGTAGCATTATATGTGGCCCTCTAGATGCTAGGCTAAACACTAAGTGTGCTTAAATATTATGTTACAAATCAAATTAATGCATTTTTTATTTCTTTACCGTCAAATTACATCAACCAGTCCCTCCAGTTTCTTCAGAATTATCGTTGAAATTCATAAAATCAACAAATTCCCGCACTTTTTTGCTCTAATACGTAATCGGGAATTTATCGCAGATTTTTCTCAAAATTTGTCAAAAACCTTTTTTACTTGTACTAAACAGCTGCCTCAGCCTTAACTGATGTCAGATTATAGTCCATGATCTATACAGCGAGTAATAAAAAGTTGCACAAATATTTCCAAGTTAGTACCACAAACACTTTGATTTATTTTGCAAAAAATTTTCACAAAAGGTATCATGAAATCCTGGAGTTTCTGAACTTTAAGGATTTCATTGAATTTTAAGAATTCATTGATATTTTGTCAATATATTCTTGCACAACCGGCCCTTTAAGACCATTCATGATGTCGATTTGGCCCAAAACGAAAATCAGTTTGACACCCCGGGTCCAACGGCTTCCAGAAACCTTTCTTATCAAACCGTTTGTTGCTTTTATGCAATGTTTTGTAAATTCTTGGTCAGATTTTTTTTTTTTCTTTTTCTTTCCCATCAGACCGTTTTTGATCCTTTGAGGATTCCTGTGGGAAAACCTGATCATTCTCACCACAGAGCTGACTGTCAGAGCTCCGCTGCTAATTGGCATTCAGGTTAACATGACTCCCTCGGGTCGCTCTAAACCTGCTTTCAGATCAGTACTTCAAAGCTTTTATCACCCTGATTTTGCAACAACGGTCACTTTTTCTTAATTTCAGAAATCTTGTTAAACGTTAGTTCATGTTTGACACAAACTGAAATATGAAACAGCAGCTTGTCAAAGTGTTTTACCTTAAATTATGTTTTAAAGCAGAAAAAGAAAGAAAGCAGAGCTGGAAAAAGGTCGAGTGCTGATGTTTGGACACGACAGGATAATCTGCAAGCATAAAAACTATATTGATTTGCTTCCATTGATACATCAAAGGGTCCTTATTTCTGATTAAACAGAAGCATGAAAAGAAAATTAATGTTTGCATTAAATGTTTTGATAAAACATTGAAAGTGAAGCATCAGTCACTGCACTGGTTTATGTATCAGCGTAAACTAAAGAAAAAATGTTTTGTATTATTGAATCATTAATTACTTTTTATGCTGTGATCTTCATTACGTTGATATTTGACATGACTAGTTTCATTTAAAAAAAGATTTTAATGAGACTCTCTATCTCGATGTTCAATCACTAAAACGATAATCGGCCATTTTGTACCTTTGAAGTTTCATAAAAATGTTAAATCTCCTGGGCTTCGTGTGATCTCCTCATAATCTATGGTAAGGAAAAGTGTTTATACGACTACAGTAAATAATCTCTGCCAGTAAAACTTCACTTGGAGTTACTTTAGCATCCCAAGGGCTCATGATTTATCCTACAGACTTTGATCAGAACAAAAATAAAGTGAAACAGGAAGCAATGCACCAGTTTAACAAAAACAATATACAATAAAATAAACTAGTATGACCTATGTTCACATCTGAACATTCATCATGTTCCAACATGACATGAGCATTCAGACATTTCATGTCGTGAAATTTAAGA
>CAEGAE010064402.1:0-23550 GCA_903067095.1 Girardinus metallicus | reverse complement strand
AAACATTATCATGACTCAATAAAATCCTCCCAGGCCGAACTTGAAAACTGGACGTTATGCTGCTAACACTTAGCTTTCGTCATCAACTCAGGCGGAAGTGAGAGAGTAAATAAAGTCCCGGCCGGAACACGGTGCGCTAAATAATAACACATAATATAACGAGGCTTCGAGGCAGATCAGTTTTTCTTGAGGAATTTTAATAATCGAGGTACTCGAATCACTCGAGGAATCGTTTCAGCCCTAGTCCAGAATGTAAAAAAAAAAAACAACAAAACACCATAGAAACCTAAAATGTTCAGTCTGAAAAGCTTAGGAAGTTTAAAATGCTGTTTTTGTGACATTGCGTAAATTTTTTTAAGCTATAAATTAACAGTAAGATTAGATTCATTCTGACTGATCTCTCACCATTTCCTTTTCTTATTTTTTGTATTTTATCAAAGATCCAAACTAGATATGTTGAGATATAAAATGTTTTGCACATTTTCCTGCTAATGGGAATACAGCAATTCTGATGCATATTGAGTAAATATCACACATAAAAACAGTTAAATCATTTGTAGTTAAAAAGAGGAGCTTGATTAATAAAACATATTTAACTTGCTGCCATGCAACCTTCTAACGAACCATGTTGGAATCCTTTCCCTCTTGTCCTCGCTATGTTTATACAGTTCAAGAAACTCCTGGGGCCCATGTTTCACTGTATAATGGTTCTGCCTGCCTCTGTTCCCATAGGCTTGGCTGGGAAATGACTCATTTTAAAGCCTCGCCGTATGCCTTCTGATGTCATAGTAGAAAATTGGAGCTATTTTATGTCTGTGTATTTATTTGATTTTAAGGTTATGAGTAGGTCAACTTGCTCATTTTGTTGTCTGCTGACCTTACCAATGAGCTCATCCCAGAACTGTAGAGTCATATTTATAAAAATTGATTTTTCTGCTCATTGTCTGAATCATTATTGCAAAGCAAAGCATCTTGTTCGATTTTTTTTTTTATATATATATATACTTTTTTTATAGTATTATTATTACTGTAAATGTGTTTGTTCGGCTGATTAAACCTTATCTTTTTTGTTTTTTACCTAGTGGTCATTCATGGGATCTGGTTCTACGATAAGCAGGATTGTCAGCGAATTGCACAAAGGATGAGGATGTAAGTATAAATTGAATAGATGCCAGTTTCACATACAATATGACTATTTCATTTAGGAGTTGTTTTGCAATCAAAAACTAATGTATGACAGAAAACTATTTACTTCTACACATTAGAAGATGAAGCTGTAGACTTGCAACCTAAGCCATTTGAGGCTATCAGAGCTTTTATGACTGAGTAGGCTATTTCTACAGTGGTAAAGCTACAAGAGTGGAACTTTAATCAGTCAAGAAATGGCACAGATGCTAAAATCTAAAACTAAAATCTCAAGTTTTTGTCTGTAACCACACAAAATAACAGCAGATACTTTAACATGTTTGGAGTTACAATTTTTTTATTAAAAAGGTTAAGGGTTAGAGATGTGTTCTTTGAGTCATAAATGGAAAAAAGTTTCATAATTCCTTAATTTTCTGTTGGATTTGAAAGTACTGCCACATCAAAGAACTTTCAACACATTTTTAGCTGCTAAAGTTATGTCTTTCTTGCAGATTCTTATAGTATTTGGAGATTTGTTTTATTTCCCTTACCTTCAAGTTAAACTTAGACCCTCTCTCTCTTTTTCTGTCACAGTTCCACTTGTTTTAACTTTTTAATTAATCTAATCTAATAGTTAATTTAATAAAGTAATTATTATTTTTACAGGAATTCTTAGTAAGAATAAGTATAGTACTAGAGTTGTTATTATTTTTCTTAATTTATTTAAAATTTTTGTTGTTCATTGGATTTGTTTTCCCATTGGATTAATGTACTTCACGTAGTTTGATTTTCTTTCAAGTGCGAATATTTTAGAAGTCTTCCTCATTTATTTTTTGCTAAAACATATCTAGGGTGCATGTATGTGAAAAAGAAAAAGTAGAGGAACATTTACGCTAATTAGATTTTATAACTTTTAAATCTTTCCTTTAATTAATGGCCTGAAACTGACGCGTTGTCCAGTTTGACCCAGCAGGAGCAGATCCTCGCTCAGTCTCAGAGTGGTTCCTTATCCCCGAGAGCAGCAGCAGGAGGAGGAGGTGGCTTAGTCGGAGGAAATAACGAGGCAAAAGCGGTCGATATCATTCAAATGTTGACCAAGGCACGAACAGAGTATGATAAGGTAGCGGAACCCAGATGTTTCTTTAAGGTTTACATCATCTGTAAGGGTTCTAATGCATCCTGTTGTGTGTTTTTGACGCTGTTGTCTTACTGACAGTCTACCTCAGAGCCAAAGGAGATTGGGGGCAGCAGTGTACTGTGTGGAAATCCTAATCTGATCAAACCAATACCAGTTAAACCAAACACTCAGGTAAAACACACACATGTAATGTGTGTTTTCAGGCTGGAAAATATCAAATTTCTCCATAATATTTCTACCTGTGTTAATTTTGTTCCTTCCAGGTCAATGAAAGAGACACCACGGTTGTGACCTTAGCCACCCTGTTAGGCTCTCAGCATCAGCACCACCACCCTCTTAAATCTGACCCAGTTCCTCTTCTGGCTGCTTCCACGGCAGCAGGAAAGGTTGCCCGCCCACCCGTCGCCCGCACACTGACCTATGAGGATTCGCTAAACTCTGGCAGAAACGTCGCCCCCTCCGGAGGTGGAGGCACAGTAGTCGGGCCGGCGGACAGGGAAGAGAGCGGGAACGCTCTCCGCCAACCGCCGAACCAACTTCAGCACTGTCCGGCCATTGCAAAGCTCATGCAGGGACAGAGGGGGGCGGCAGCAGCTGGGGGCGTGCTTCAGACACTGTCTGAGTCCCCAGAGAACCGGCTGTGTGACAACGGGGTGCCGTTAGAACACCACCACCACCATCATTCCCACCATCACCATCATCAGCACCCTCACCTCCATCACCACCACCAGGAGCAGCAGCACGACCCAATAAAGCGGCTCCTGCAAAACCATCCACCCCCTCTACTCGCCACTTCTTTCACTGCCGCTGCTCCTCCGGCGCTGCAGCAGAACCCTTATCCCGCCTCCCAGCCTGGCCAACTGGATTCTGTGTCACGTTCCCACCTCGAAGCACAACAAGGTCAGCAGCTCCTCCTCGGCCTGACGAAATTACAGGCAGAGATACAGAAGAGAGGGCCGACGGATTCTGCTGCCATGGGAACAGGTGCAAAATCTATTTTACTGTGATTCACCAAAAGGCAACCCAGAAAAAATGACATTCAGCAGTTTTTATTTGAAAAAAGAATTATTGATTAAAAAATTATTAGTAATCTAAAGCTAATCTAGCTTAAAATCTATTTACAGATATGAATGTTTTTATCTTAAGTACAAAATGTATATAAACTATATGCAGCTTTGGCATAATTACTGCTCTGAATATGTTCTTTTTCAGAATATTTAGTTTTTTTGATTCTGTATACTCCAGTTAATAATTAACCCATTACTAAATTAGTTGGTGATTTAGCGTGATAAATCTGTTTAATCGTATCAGCCATGATTTCTGTCAAATCTGGTATGATTTAGATTTTAAAAAATATATTTTTCTAATAATTCACTTCGTGTTATGTGACTTCTGAATATGTCTGTTTATCTTTCAGCATGAACCTTAGCATGTATTCAACTTTCTGCTTGCTTTAGTCAGTGTTTGGTGTTACCAAGTAATGATGCCCTATGGTTGTTCACCAGGTTTCTCATCCCAGATGCAGGGTGTGATTTCTCCTCATGAGCTGCTGCAGAAACTCCAGCTGGTCCAGCAGGAACAGAGCTTGACTTCCCACGAGCATCCTCGACTCCATCCCCATCCAGGACTGGCACCTCGATTCCTGGGGCCCAGTGCGAGTCAAAGCCAAGACTCATCTTTAGGCACAGGCTCAACCCAGACTTCAGTTGCCCCAGAACAAAAAGCTGAGCTGCAGTTTCAGGTAAAAAAACAGTTCAGTTAGAAGCTGAATACAGGTCTTTTTTTCTCATCTATAAATTGCTATAGGTAAAGTTTAAAGTTGCTAGTGTAAGAGAAAGAAATAGAGCAACAGCAGTGGTTAAACAGTAGCTCTTCTTGATTGAAACAAAACTACAGCATGAGGAAATGGAAGGATTGTAGTTCTTGTTCCCAACAGATGGTGTCATTAAGGACCAGCAGCTCTCTTCCCATTACTCTTTGTATTTTTTCACATCAGACATTTTTTTGCAAGAAAAAAGAACCGTTCTTTAACTGGTTCTTTTAGACCAACTAATAAGACCAACTAATTTCTGAGTTCTTTGGAAAAGTAGTTGACTTTAACAAAGCTCACAATCTGTTGCTTAAAGCACACTTTGTTTTTGTTGTGAAATAGTGATGCAGATTTTCAGATACAGAAACTGCTGCAACTAGACTTTCATATGGCATTTGCACAGCACATTAGAAAAGCATTCATATATATCTAATGCCTTAAAATCACCCTATATGTCACTCCTCACAAAAAAACTGGGATGAGTGGCAACATCATAACGTGGAAAGCTGGTTAGTTCATTGGAAGATCTAGTTAGTTAAGTATAGGGGAATTCAGGTGGAAAACCTTTTAAGTTGAAAAGATTTGGAACAATGACCTTGGTTCACCTTCCAGCAGGACAAGGAGCCTAATTCTAAATCCAGAGTTGCAATAAAAGGATTTATTAAAATCATATCAGTGTGTTAGAATGGTCCAATCAAAGTCTAGATTTGAATTCAGTTGGTAAATTTGTGGTAAGACTTCAACAACAGCAATGGTTAAACAGTAGCTCTGTGATATTCACAGATACACTTTCTTCCAAATTACAATAACTTGAACTTTTTTCTGAAGAAGCATTTGCAAAGCTGTTATTGCAGCAAAGGGTGATTCTGCAAAAAACTTTATTCAGAGATTCTGAATACAAATGAATGCCAGACATTTAAAATATTTAATTGTGATAAAATGCTATTTTCTTCCATATGTATCACATCAAATATCAACATAATAAGTTAATAATATTTTTGTCTTGGGACATGACAAACTACATAAAAGTGTAGAAATACTTTTAAAAGTTTCTCTTCATATTTTCCACGGCTTGAATCTAATATGTTACCAGCTGCTGTTGCATGTGAGTTTATGTCCTCAGTTTCTAAATCGTTCCTGGTGATCTACGGATCACCATGAAATAGCCTGGATGTGTACACTGAGTTCCACTTTAATCCCTGTCCCTGTCTATGCAGATCATCTCCCCACAGCGGATACCTGCCACAGTGGCCCCCACCCTGCTCCTCTCTCCCAGTGTGTTCACTCAGACGAAGTCCAGCAGCAGGCTACCAGTGGCTGCTCCAGAAAGCAGCTCTGTACCCTCAACCTTATGCAAACCCTCACTGCAGGAGGAGGTCAGAGCTTTTTCTAAAAACCAGCTTCAAGCAACACTGCTGCATCTAATTCAGGTAAAACCATTAAACATAGCTGACACATTTTAATCGTGGTATTTTAACTCTTAAACAATGTAAATGCAGCGTGTACACTCCGTGGTGATAAACACGCATGCTTAAAAACAGCTTTCTGTGCTAAGTTTGCTTGCCTACTGTGTTTCAGACTGACAGCTCATTCCTGGACTCCATCTATAAAGCATACGTCAGCCGCTTCGCTAACGGCTCCAGCAGCAAGTACTGATGACTCCTCACACCCGCTGTGTGTCTGCACACACTTCCTGTTCAAGGGCTGAATCTGATATTCAGTGAACCACTTTCTCCAAATCTCACTTACTGTATTTAACCTCAACAGTCCACCTCGCTTAGACCAATCTTTTAAAGGATAAATACAAGTATAGAAATGCAAAATATTTTTGATCTTAGCAGTAAAATACACTTTTTCAGTCTAAATGACAAATGTTAGCTACATTATATTGACAATAATAAGAGCACACTGCTCCTTAACGGTTTTTAAAAAATGATGACAACTATGAATGATATTCTGCACAGTTTATTTAGGTCTTGCATAGCAATATAACATTCTTTTAGCAAATGTCATTATCGACCAACAGGCTTTAAACTTGGGCTTTGATTTGGTTTTCTTTATAGAATCCAATTGCAACAAATATGTCAATTAACATTATAAAAAATGTGATTAAATTAGGCATGTGACATTTCAGCAGCGTATTTCTGTTTTTTTTCCAATTGTGTTCAGGCTTGTAGTTCACAACCATTCCTTTAAAATGCTTGGAACTGAAAAATAATTATAAAAACGTGAGAAATAATCAGCCCAGAATGCAGCAAAATATTGTCCTTGGATTGCTAAACCTGGACAAGGACTAAAAATCCGTCCTTAACACAGTGTCTACCCAAGAAAAAAGTGTTGGTAACAAAGTCTCCTAGTTTGCATTATTGAGCTATGTAGTGGTCGTGAAAGACTCACTTGTCCAAATCTGTGTTTAAACTGAATAACATTAATCAAACCTCTAAATATTAGTTTAAGGAATGGCCTGTTACTCAAGCCCTATATGTACATCTGCAGTTTTTTCCTACAACAACATGGAATTTGGCTTTAAAAAGTCACTTCAAGTTAAGGTTATTCTTTTGGAGGTAAACAGGAATTTAAAATTGACAGTAGCAGGTGACCGACACAATCAGTCATTTGGCTCAGACGCAGAGAAAAGAAAGCTGTTGCGAAAAAAGCTAATTAAACATGGAGGACAATTATTTGAAAAGTGCTCATTATTGAAATGCTATATGTGGACGTTCATGGCTCTTTATGACAATAGTAGTTCTGTCTTTGTCCTAAACGTCCTATTTTTATGAGGGGAAAAAATTAGGATCTTACTCCAACTTGAATAAACGACCTTCATAGAAGTCACAACCTGCGCTACCTCACAGTTTGCTCAGGTAGATGTGGAGCTATAATTAGATTTTATCAAACAGCACTTTTAAGGGTAATAATAACAAAAAAAAACTTTATGTTGAACCTTTCAAGATGAGAGTAAAATATGTACAAAGTAAAATATTTTTACATATTTTACAAAGTAAAATATGTAAAAATATTTTTCATATTTTTACATATGAAAAATATAGGAGCAGATAGAATAAAAAAATGTTGGTTTTTAAAATTTACTCATAACAGCAATGTTTTAGCATGCTGAAATGCTCAGGTTGTTGCCACATAGTGAGCTTCATAAAACAAGCAACAAAAATATGACTATGTCAATATAAGATTTGCACAGTTTAACATTTTATTCACTTCTTACTTTTTCAGTTTGATTGAACTGATCTGTATTGTCTCAGTAAAACCTTACTTAAATGACAGAAACGATTTAAAACACAACAGAGAAAGTTTAAGCATATCATGTCCGTCCACTTTCTACTTGCTTATACTTGGTTAGAAATTCTTACCTTGGCAGGGTCAGTGTGTGTTAAGCTTTTGCTGTAACGTTGTACTTAGCTGGTCTATATTGTAGCAGTCAGACAAAAACAGCAGATGTTTTTTTTTTTTTTTAAATAAAATATTATTTTTGTATTCCAGAAGGACATGTAGCTTTCACCACACCAGGAAAAAGAACGCTGCATTTAATTTCTAAGATCTGTTTATATTTTAATTGAAATATTGTTTTTTTTAAATTCAAAGAAATAGATAAGAATTGTTTCTACTTGTTTGTTTCTTTTCTAAAAGATATTTTGTTAATTGACTAATAAATTTTCTACCCCATGTTCCCTGTGTTTTTCTTTTGTCTGTTTGGTTCATTGCTTTTTTGATTATTTCTATTGAAGATGGTTAACACTAATCACTAAAAATATGTTCTCATCATTACTCTAATGTCACTTTATTGCCTTATTTTAAAGAAATCGATGGTGCAGCGTAATGTCCACTGTGATTAATCAGGAGCTTTTACACAACCAGCAGAATGGAAAGACCTTGGTAATTAACTGCAACAAAGTCAATGTTTTTTGTTTGTTTTTCTCCCCCCACCCCCTTGTTTCTACTTTGGTTAACAAGCCAACATAAGAGAGTTGCTGGTAAAATAGTTGGAATTCAACCTCATGGGAGATTTAAACACCTCTTATCCACTAAAAATGGATAAAAAAAACTATAAGACATAAACAAAAAGCATCTTTTAGAGAAAATCCACAACAAATTCCAACTTGTGTATCCAATTCTTGTTTTTAAAATGCGTTGTGTGTCGTTTCATCATCCCGCCCTGAACAAAATGGTTCAGTTGGTCAATAAAATCCTAAAATGTAAATACCATTCATGTCCAATGATGGGTGTATTTAAACATATTGACTCTAGAGTTGTTCTTATAATTGTAATGAAAGTAGTTTTTTGTGTGTTGTTTGCATGAATTGTTTGTGTCCTCAGTGCTCCTAATGGCCCTATTGTTAGTGAAAACCCAAACAAAAGTAAGCAACATGTGGAATGATCACAGGCTGACTGTTCCCATTCTGCTTGAAGGTTTCATCAGCCTCTCCCTTTTTCTCCTTTCCTTCCTGCTTCCTTTTCCCAGTCGACATTGTGTTCAGCATCAGCATGAGTATTTACAGTTGCAGATTATCTAATATAAAACTTATATTGGGTAAATTGAACCTGTTTCAGTTCACATGCATCAAGAAATGATGAAAACCTAAGTCTCCTGTCAAATTCTACTTGTAAATCTTGTTTTTGAGGAGTTACGCGCAATCCTTTCCACTAAGAAGACAAGGGTTCAGATCGCTGGTTCAGCTGATGGTGCTAAATGTAAAGGCTGACTATTAGCTCTGGCCTAGACTAATCAATGACTTCTGGTGTACACTGTGTGTGTTTGTTTAGTCCAAAGAGGCAGGCTCACCACTTTCCTTACTACTGAACTCACAGACGGAAGGCTTTGTGCAGATGTCAGGCGACGTCTCATAGGCACAATGTTATACATAAAACTTTGAACTGTTAAGATCTATTTTTATTATTCTTAGATCATTCTCAAATGGTGGAGCTTCTCAGAACGGACACAAGTTGGAATAACAGTTCAGCTCTGCAGTGATAGGGGTGAGTAATACTTTTGTTTGTCCCCCTGTATAATTATATAGACCTCTAGACTTTTTTTTTTTTTTAAATCTGCTATTAAATATATGTTTATTCTAATATTGGATGCGTGGGAAATTAGCAAATAAAACCTAGATGTAATCAAACCTATAATAGACAAAACAAAAAGTAATTTGAAGGCTATAAAAAAAGACAGTCACATTTTATCTACATGAACTTAGAAGACTTTGATGCACATAGACAATTTGATTATTTACCAAAAAAAATTGAATGCAATTAATAAGCATTTAGTCAATATTGACATTGTTTTAAATACTTGATATTTGAGTAATCTAGTTCGATTTTGAGAAATTGTTCAAGGAAGAATTTTATTTTGGAACGTTTTAATTTCCATTGGAAATAAGTAGTCTTATTGCTACTATATGTCCCCTTCCATATTACACAGTTGCCAGAGATATTAAATACTGTCTTAGTTTTCTGCTTTTGTGAACTTAGCTTGACTATATTTGTTGTTAAACCAAACCCAAATGAACACATGTTTTACTGTAAATCAGTATGTGTGCTTGTATAATTCACTGAGTCTGCTTGCTGAATCTGTGCATGTTATCTACTTTTATTGGTCTTTGCTTGCTCAAGTGCATTGTTGGTGTGCTTAAGTAAAAAAAAAAAAAAAAGGAAAATACAACGATCACTGTATTTTAAGCATTCAGTTTCTGTAGTTTAACTGTGCACATCAAAATGCTTGAGCTATTTTGCAGGTGAAATGGGAAGGTTTACGTTTTATTTATTGAGGTTTGACTTTGTTGAAGTGATCAAATATAAGGCTTTTTGTGAAGTAAAAATGATAGAAGATTTAGCATACAATTCTGAAAAAACTGAATGAGATAGAAATGTGTAAAATATTATTTTTCTTGTATAATAATATAAAATCACATATTCACTAACTGCTATAGAAAAAAAAATCTATAACGTATATTGTGCTTGTTATTGCTCTTTAAATGTATTTGAAAATGAACAAAATGAGTGCTATTTTTTAACTTTAGTATAAAGGTTTAAATATGCTAAACTAAAACTGATTTGTTCACATGTGCCACAGTGAGAGTCCACTAGGTGTCTCAGTGTGTTTGTCTCAGCAAAGAAAGTTTCTCTTGTCCCACTAAACCAACCTGCAAATACAATGAGAAAACCTATCCTACCAAGTGCAACACTAATTCTTCTTAGACCATTGTTAGTTGTTCACATTTTCCCCAATTACTGTGTTTTTCCATCCACTGGCAATCTTGGTAAGCTAAAAAAAAAAAGAGAGAAAAGTTGAGTTAACATAGTGAACAATGTTTCTGAGAAGAATGCAAAAGTGGGTGAGAGAGATTAGGAGAAAATAGGACGAAAGACAACCAGAAAGAAAAGCAGGGAACAAAGCACGGCTGGAAAAGAAAATGGAGCGATATTGTGTCAGTGTGTGTGGACTGTGAGAGGGACGGCGGGAGGAGGGGTTTAATCCTGGTTGGATTATGGTATAAAGTGGTGTTGGAAGAGAGAAGGAAAAGATACTCTGGAGAGAGAGGATGTCCCTACAATCCATTCATCAGTCTATCTATCGGCTCTCTGCATTTTAATTCCTTTGTTTTGGGCAGTTTTGCTTTTCAACCGGGATCATGTGAAGCTGTCTGGAAGAGCGGTGGAAAATTCTCACATTACTTTCCGGAAATGTAAATGCTCCCTTTCCTTTTTAAAAAAATATGACTGAGCTGGACTGAATTTGTATCTAGTATTTTCTTTCTTTTCAGTTTTTCTCTCCCCCCTGGATTCAAGAGAGAAGCATGGAAGAGAGAAGTGGAGGATAGAAGTAATAGAAATCAGATCAAAAGCCCTGGAAAGTGAGGTGTTGAAGAATGACAGGACTTAAATGGGACCCCTTGTGCACAGATGTGAAGTCTGACATCCGGGATAAAAACATTGGCCATTCTTTCATGTGCGGGGATACCCAGCTCAGCTGACATCAAACCAGTCATTCAGACTTTTTTTGTTCAACATCTAGTAACTTTCTCTTCTAATCAGCATGCCTCTTAAAACCTATAAAATATGACACAGTGAGTACTATCCTCTGCTACTACAACATTACATTTCAGTATTACTTTTTTTTTACACAACACTGCTTATCTGCATATTATTACGGGCTACTTTTGAGTTCTTAAAACTACCACCAGGAAGAACTCAGTCTTTGCGTTTAGTAAAAGAGCTTAACATATTACTGTAGATCTGAAGAAGACCAACAGCCATGTCTTTAAAGACATTTTTGCCGGTGCATAGATGCTTTTTAGGAGCACTCATTCATCCTTTAGAGATGGAGATCCAAGATCGAGTCGCTGGGGCAACGAGTTCAGGAGGGAAACCCAGACATCCTTTTCCCTGGAAACGCTCTATATGTCATAAGGATGACTCTGGCTTGGTAACTTGCAGATGACGTGGTTCTATTGTCATCCTCAAGCCATTGCATTCAACTAACTCTGGAGTTGTACATATTCAAGTTTGATTCAGTGTGCATGAGGTTCTGCATGGTTCTTAAACAGAAAAAAATCTTTGCTTTTAGTAATAGAATTCAAGTATCTTGGTATTTTGTTCCCAAAACTTGCTATAGGCAAGTTGAGTTGTCTTGTCTATATCCCATTTGACCTGTGAATGCCTTGGAATAACCCTGAATGAGACAGAAACTGTTGCTGGGAAGCTGGATATCTGGGTTTCTCTTTTTCTTTTTTTTTCTTTTTTTTCCCCACAGGATTGACACCTTTAAAGATAATTTGTTATTCCACAGCAAATTTTTGGAAATTCTCTTAATTGCAATATTTATATTACACTTTGGTACACTGTATTTCAAAGAAAGATTTTACTGTGTTCAGACTGACTAAAGCTAGCACAGGCAAAGAAACATAATTTTGCAAGTGAAGACCTAAATCAAACAGTAAAATTTGATTGTATCATTATTGTGCTATTTGACTAAAGTCAAATAGAAATGTATTTAATATGAATTGGAAAAGCACATTCTTTAAAAGTGGAAGCCTAAAAGCTAAAATGTTATTAGATCACATTTTTGATTTAAAAAAAGAGAAATAAACTGTAAGATTACTGTTTATCTGCTCTTTAATTTAATTAGTAGATGTTATATTTTACATGTGACTTTGTCTTTGATTACAAGAGAAAACCAGAATTAGCCTGAAGTGTGGCAGAAGTCAGACACCTCTCCTTAAGAAACCAGGTGTGCCCGCTTTATGCTGGGTGATTCACAGAACCACCTGTCATTTTGTAGCAATACAGTTCTTCACTGGATAATAAATCAATTTTCCAAGGGTGTAAGTAACATTTTTAAGAACTTTGTTTATGTTTTGGTTTCCTTTAAATATTTTAATGCTTTTTCCAGTCAGAATTAAAGCTAGGTGTCCAGGACCAAAATTGCTTGCACAACTTTTTTTATTTCAATTTTATTTCCTTGACTAACTAGCAAAGCTAACGAATCGGACATTCTTTTCTTTTCCAAGGGGAAACCCGAACACTAAGGTAAAGCTAAATTATCTAATTATTGTGTTATTTAAATATACATGACAAGAATGATAATATTACTTACTTTTAAATTCGACAAGCCTTAACAAATAAATGTGTAGGTTAAAAAGGCAGTGCTTTTTTACACTTACTGCTCCTTAATAAAAAGACTTGTACCCGGCCATCTGTCTGTAGGTAAATGTTATTGCATATGAGCATAGATCACAAGTTCCCAAATTCAGCCCTCAAACTGCAACTTTTAAATGCATTCCTTCTCCAACAGACTTGATTAAAATAAGTGTCTCAATACCAGGTGTCAACATACCTAAATGTAGATGAGGGAGTTCAGCCATGTGATTCAGATGTGTTGAAAACAGGATGCATTCAGCTTACAGTGGTTCCATATCCTGATCCTGATTCAAATGGTGCCTTCGTTCAATTCAGGTGAACAGGGAAACACTTGACACAATAAGCGTCATCTACAAAACAGCAAGATCGACAGCAAGCGGTGGATACTACTCATATGCTGCAAATAAGTTTTTATCTCCTCTATGACAACAATTCCTTTTTTCATTTTTTTTAACACTAACCCCATGATTTATGTTCTGCTTGGGCCAGTCTGCAGCAATAGGTGGAACGATGCAGATTGCAACAGCTGCATGGATGAGCTGTTGTAGCTTGGGAAACGCTGGGAATGCCATTACATTGGGCAGAAGTGGGCCACGCAGAAGGAGGCTGATGATGCTGATGTGGATTATCCTCTCTGGCTCACTGTGCCTGATGGTTGACGGCCAGATGAAGATCCCACCAGAAACGTGAGTACAGCTGCAATAAGTACAACTCTGGCAGACCCATAAACCAGGGAGAAAACAATGATGGTCTTGATTTTCTAAACCCCTCTCAAATCAACTTAATTTGTTTCAAAGTTCACATAAATATTTGTTTTTAAAATTAATCTGTCAGTGGCTATTGTTTCTTCTCAAAGTAAAACTTGTTGATCTGCCATGCAGCGATGAAATTTCCCACTTAATGTGAAAAGACAATTTGATCAGGTAGTGTCCATGTGTACACTTTTAAACCCACCAGCAGCATGGTTGTTCTTAAAGCCATTGCCATTATGGATGACTCAATATTGTTTTTTCCAATTTGGCTTAAGCTTACTGTATGGGCCATCTGTTAACCTGTGGGATACAAAGAACTGCCAAATTATCCTACAATCTTTCAGCTTCCACAGACAGAGAATAATGTTTCCAATAAGAATCTGTTTTGGGGTTTTTTTTTCTGACCATTACAAAACTTCAGTTGTTATAATTTTGTATATTTTTACAACTGTAAACTAGATGTTGCCAAATTTAGTAAAACATCTGTTACCTAGTTTTATCCTTTACTGTTGCGATAAAGTATTTACCTCCTTACAGATTTCTTCAGTTTTCTTTTATGAGTAAATACAAAATTCAGTTTTCAAATGAGGATTTCATTTATCAAAAGAAAAACGATGTTTAAGCCGATGTATCTGTGAAAGAATGAATTGCCTCTCTTTTTAAATCATTCGTTTATAATTGAGAAATCCTCTGATGTGGCTACTGATGTTTTATGGCTGTAAGAAAATTGTGTCATTGGGCCAGAGTGACTAAGAATTAAAGCAGCAGTTTTTCAGGTCACCTCAGGTCACTTGACACAAAATTCATTATGCCGTCTGAAGATTTGGCAGCGAGGCTTTTGCTTCACTGGAAGTAAACGAAGCAACGACTGTTACATTTCACGTCAGCTCTTTATTTGCTGTGGCAGCGTCACTATTCTGCCACCATCCGGGGAAAAAAATGGATAAGTTTTAATCCTTATCCAGGACGAATATTCTCTTTCCAATCTACTCTGTTCACATTTACTCCTGTTCTTGTTCATTTCCTCTCCTTCATTTTGTTCCTTATTTTCAATACCCAACCAGTTTTTCTTTTACTTATTTTTTTAACTTTTATCACAATTTTGCAGTAGACAGAATTTTGCATTTATTAAGTATTTTATTTTCTCTCAAAATCTGACCTGCTTTGAGCCACATGTTCTTCAAAGTGATTTGTAACGTCATCCTGCTGTACCTTAAATTCAATTAAGGCCTTATGCTTTTTTTGGAAAAATACTATTAGGGTGGTTTAGTACAAAGAAAAACGGGTATCGCCTCTATCATGCGTACAAGTCCTTCCAATTTTTTTTTTTTTTTTGATAGACAGGATGACAAAATTCATATTGAAAAGAAATATTAAACATTCAACAAACTTTAATGTGTTAAAGTCATACTTGGAAAAGTATGGAATTTGATTTGATCACTTTCCAAATCTGAATAAGTATAAAAACATGAAAAATGGGTTTGGCAAAGCATTTCAGTTCACAAATTTATTTTATGTTCTAGTATCAATTTAGATTAACTTTATTTTCGGCTTACCACAACCTTGGGTTTTGGTCAGGTTTTAAATTGGACCAAATATTAATAAAATAGTCTTATTACACATCATACTCTGTGATTTAAAGAATAACACAACACAATCATGTCATCGATGTTGTGCCTTTCTTTGTCACTCACTCTTCCTGCATTGAGTGGCAAAGAATCTTCCTTGCAATTTTTTAAATCTCAGAAAGTAAAGATATTTTGTTTTTTTTTTAACTTCCCTAAAAGCTCTCATTGTACAAATAAACAATTTGTGATGAATCTGTCAACAAGTCAGCAAATACTGAGAGTGTTCAGTACTGAGGGGAGCAAGCTGTCTACGTCCCAGTGAGCTGGCTGACCCCCCATAGGTTGAGCCATCTGTCACATCCTGTCTATGCTATGACCTTATCTCAGTTGCATTCACATTGAGGATTTGTAGAATTACTGCATGTTATTGAGCACAGAATAACCCTTTGGCCTGGCAGCCATGTCTGTCCTCTTCCACTGTCACCTTCAGTAATCTCATTTAATCTCTCATTGGGGAACCACCTTGGTGCAATGTTAGTAGCATCTAAACTGCAAATGTCAATGTGTTTTATTTGAATATTAGTTGGTAATTTTGCAGTGAAAGAAAAAATATACATGTTTGTTTCTTCTTCTTTAGTGGGGTTACATTGTACAACAATATTCCAAGATTTGGATTTAATCAAACAATTAAAAGTAGAAATATGGCACAAATGCAAATCTACTGACTGATTCTATAGATTTTTGATATTAGATATTTGCTGTTTTTTTTGTTTGACTTAGGAGTGGTTCAGACAATAGTAACTTTAAAGCAGTGAATGGTGTTTTTTTATTCTGTGTGCAGTGTGCAGCAGTGGGCCGTGTCCTTCGGAAAAGAGATCGCTGCTTTGTCCAATAGATACTCTGGAGCTAAACTTTTGCAGAAGGTAAGACAACCCACATGTTCACGCAGTAAAAGCTAACTGACCCATTTCTGAACAAAACAGATGTCAGTCAGTAGATATTTCCAAAGTGCTTCATACGCCATCTGGGAAACATTCCCTGTGGTTTGTGAATTTCACACACCTTTTGCTGAGTGGAAGCCAATGATAGTTACATGCTAAGGATTAAGAACATTTACAGTATATCTACACAGATGAATATTGGAAGTTGTGCAAAGAAATTAATCAAGCTTTTTGCATTACATTCTAGCTGTCAGAACACTTAGATAAATACACAAACCTTAACAAATTCATTTAACTAATTTTGGCTGCTGCTTTTTATGCAGAAAGAAAAAATATTCAAAGACAGGTTTGAAAGGGAAACCATTCATTATCTTTGAGTTTAGTGGCATTCACTTTCCATACAACATCTGCTCGATAAACATAGACCAATCTAGTGACACGGTTAACCTAAATACTACTCAGATATGTTTTTCTGTAATTAGTACATGCAACGCTCTAGAGTCCCT
Source organism: Girardinus metallicus (assembly GCA_903067095.1). NCBI lineage: Eukaryota > Metazoa > Chordata > Actinopteri > Cyprinodontiformes > Poeciliidae > Girardinus > Girardinus metallicus. The sequence continues at coordinate 7,058 of CAEGAE010064402.1, read as the reverse complement.
GGCAGGCCCATTCACCATCTGCCACACTTGTATTGTATGTTTTTATTCTTATACCTTTCATTAACATTTTGATCTTTTACTAAATGTGTTGTAAAATAAAATCTCTCCCAACAGATTTGGATGCTGAAATATATCCAAGCCATGCATTCGTTCAGAACATTAACTTTCCCATTTAGATATGTAAATCCTTTGTTTTCACACAAATTTGTGCAGTGACTCTACTATTATTGGCTGTGTTTATGCAGACCGTTTCACTTTCTAATATTTTAGAAGCTTATCTTTGTTTTCGGCCACCGGTGTGTAAAAAGCATCCAGTGCATTAGTTTAATCTTTGCAACATGAAGCCATTAATCACCTACCTGTGTCTAATCAATGGCTTTCTAGTTGCAGAGCATTTTGTGACTCCGACCTCTTGCTTGTGTAACCCAGCTAAGCTATTAAATGTTTTTCAGTTGCAAGATCATGAAAGAACATTTTGATTTTGTTCAGCAGCCACAGCTTTGTTTTTATTTGCTGTAGGCTGCAAATAATCCTTTCTCTTGTTTATATCTGCTTTCCTGCTCCAGGGTAGGGGAAAATTAAAAACTGTTTCTGTGAAAGTAAAAAAAACAGTACATTTAAATTGATTTGTTTGATAGAGTTTGATTAATGATGTTACGGTGTGTTCACGAAGTCTTATAATTCATTTTTGAAGGCTTTTTCTGGTCAAATAGACTATAAGTATTTTTATGCTTTATTCCCCTTCATATTTGTTAAATATGATGAGGAATAAAATTAACACGATTTTATACAACAATCTGTTTGCCCATTCATCCATCCATCCATCCATCTACGTTTTGGACTTGTTACCTGCTTTGACAACCAATAGTTTAATGTAGCTTTCTATAATCTACGTATTGTAAGAAAATGTGAAAATGTCACTCCAACCAGCAAGAGTCTGCTCAAATTTGTTTGGACTTAAAGAGAGGTTATAATTTTTGATATTTCAAAGAATCTATTAGTTCTGCTTCTCCCATTTCCAAGGCATGAAATCAGAAGGTAATCTGAAAATTTTAGAAAATATATCCAGTCATCATTAGATTTGTTAATTTTTAGCAATTATCCCTAAAAGGCTTAAAAAATATTTAACTGTCAAAAAAAATTAACTCATGCACATTCATATCAGGTGGAGCTATGATTTGGGTATTATTTTGCAAGCTGTCTTAGTTTTTATAGAGTTTAGGAATCTTTCTTAGCAGCAACAAGGTGACATGATTTATGGCTTTTAACTAGAATACGAGATCTGACGTGTTCTTTTTATTTTGCCTGTGATGGCACAGACCAAGATTCTGTCTGGCTTCATGATTTACATAAAGGCACTAAGCTGCAGCAAAAGTAGATTTGGAAAGCTGCTTAACAAATTTGACCCAAAACCAGCTGGGTTTCTCCACAAAACCAATTGCAAACTCTGAATCTGTTCCCACCGCGTATTCAGGAGGCACAGCAATTAAAGCCATCAGCAATGATGGTTATTTTACCGGCCGGCGCATTAATGTGAACATAGTTGAGTCACTTTTGCAATTAGGTCAAATTCTGTAAGGTGCAGACTTAGTGGGTGGAAACCCAAACATAGCTTGTAGATGCTTAGTCTAGCTTTTTAACAGCAAATGTTTAAGTGTACACAATATGGACTTGGCTAAATACGTAAAACTTGTTTTAAAGAAATACAAGGATGTGGAGGGCGTGGTGAAGATGGAGGAGGTGAATGGTGAAGAGCTGGTAAAGAAGTTTGCAGAGGAAATGGAGGAGATGCTCGGAAGGAAAATGAAATCAGTGAAGGTAATAACGACATCCTAGAGAAGTGAACAGACGATATGTTTAATGCTTGTTTGATCCATCATCAGTAACGGTTGCTTTATTAATCACAATAAGTGCTTCAGTAACATGATCATAGTTTTCAGTTTTATCAAGAAGTTGTGTTTTGCCGTAGAAATTAGCAGAAGCAGCAGAAGACGCTGATCTTGGGCACGAATACAACGAAACACTAGAGGTAAGTAAGAATGTGCTTGGGTTCAACAGTTTATCCAGATGAGCTGTACATCATTTTATCCTGTTTACTTATTTTTAGTGATATTCAGCACTCCCAATTTACCAGAGCTGTGTTAAATTGTGTAAAATTATTTTATTCACCCCAGAGGTGCGGTTTGAATGCCTATGTCTTTATTTTTATTAGGCTTTTAGTAAGCAGAATTTCCTTTCTGTAAAGCTGTTATACTTCATAGATTCATAACACAGAGACTGATCTACACTCTGGTAAAGACTGTTAACCTAACAGACTGCTGCATCTTTAATACTTCTGTTCAGAATGTTGACTGTTCAGAGTATTGTGTTAAAGCATATTAATGGAAAATTGAGAGGAAAGAAAAAGTATGGTAGAAAAAGGTGCACAAGCACAACAACTGCAGCATTTGTTGGTTTTGTTTTTTTGGTGGTGTAATTGTCTTGTAATATAAGAAAGTGTATTCGTCACAAAGTTTTCTTATGCCCCAGGCTGGCCCTGCCTTACAAGCATCTGTTCTTTATCTTTTTCCCCAGTTTGACTACTTTAACTCCCTGTTGATCAACACTGTGGATGAGGAGGGCAATCCAATACCACTTGGTGGAGAATTCCCCTTGGAGAAAAATGAACATTTCAATAAACTTCCAGTTAACACACAGCAGAGTAACATCCAAGTTCCTACAAATGTTTACAATCGAGGTAACAAAATCATAAAGCCTGGATTTACATACAAATGCAGTACATCTCTCATGAAATCCAAATTTATTTTCTGCCTCTTTTTACAGATCCTGATATTTTAAATGGGGTCTACATGTCTGAGGCTCTGAATGATATTTTTATTGATAACTTCCAGAAGGATCCAACTCTGACCTGGCAATATTTTGGCAGTGCCACAGGCTTCTTCAGGCTCTACCCAGGTATACTGAGAGACTTTGCAAGATTTGCAAGGTAAATCTTGCAAATTTACCTTGCTTTTATATTTACCTGCTGTATTTTCACCCTTTACTGTGCTGTTAATGCAATAAGTGGAGCAGCAGATACATTTTAAACTACACAAGTCAAACAGGGTACTTGCTTGATTTTGTTGTATCTAAGATTCAGTGCATGGTGGCAGTAGATATGGCAGGAGTTGTACAATGATTTACCTTTGGGGGAAAGATGGCTACTATTAAATTCTTCTGTGTACTGACTCTCAGATCTGTTTTCTTTTGTTTAGTTTTTTTTTGCTTTGCTTTTTGCATTCCCAGGAATCCAGTGGACTCCGGATGAAAATGGCGTGGTCACCTTTGACTGCAGAAACAGAAACTGGTAAAGCTACAACCTTTCCATCATCACTCATGCAGTGATGTCTTTTAAAACAAACATGTTGCCTGCTACTAAAAATCTTAAAAATAAAGATTTTTTTTTAGCACTTTAAATCTCAGCTACATTCTTCCTACACTTTGTGACAGAGATAATCAGCCTCCTCTAGCTTATCGATTAATTTCTTTTTTGGAGCATATCTCATTTTCGCAGGCAGGCACCAGTCTTTGGTGCCAACAAAATAGGAACACATTGTATGATAGCCTACATTTTTTAAATTTATGTTCTGTTAAAGAAAACAATGGTCTAGCCAAATATTGTGCCCTTTTAATAAGGACAGATTACCCCTTTTCATAAAAATAATCAAGTACAACATGTAATTCTGTGACTTACATGTTTGTGCAGTCTTTCCAGGAGTAAGACTGCACAAACAGAGCAACATTTTGCCTTCCTGGAAAGTTTCAAAGAACAGCTAATGAAGTTCCAGGAACTTTGCAACGTTCTTAGAGAGACAGCCTGTTGTTTTGGAAAGCGGAAATCGCAGAGTTAAATGGTCTCGACTGCTTCCAATCACATCTGCTACAGTGGAAATCTCATTTGCGTGTAATTGGCTTAGAAAGTCAGGGGATGACAATAAAGGGATGATGGTACGCAAGGAACGGAAGACTGCAGGAACAAATAAAAGGATAACCCTTGCTCCGTTCCTGCACTTCCTTGTTAATGTCATCTTTATCTTTACCTGTCTGTTTAGGTACATACAGGCCGCCACTTCTCCCAAAGACGTGATAATCGTGGTGGATGTGAGTGGCAGCATGAAGGGGCTGAGACTGACGATAGCCAAGCACACAATTAATACCATCCTAGACACTCTGGGAGAAAATGACTTTGTAAACATCATAGCTGTAAGTATAAGAACATGCAGGGATGTGAAGCTGTTGTTTTAAAGAATCTGGTATTGGTTGCAAGACTTTCATCTGATTGAACATGAAAATATGAACTTTTTTTATTCCTATTACCTTTCTATATTACTAAATGTTTCCTCATTTCTCTCATTTTGTTGGTTTCTCTCCAGTACAGTGACTATGTTCGCTACGTGGAACCCTGTTTCAAGGGCATGCTGGTACAAGCTGATCTGGATAACAGAGAGGTAACGCACACATACACACACACACAAAAAAAGCCAGACGCATACTGGCTTACAGCTAATTAATACAATTAGCTTCTGCTGACCCAATCTTGCTAACCCTCTGATGACAGAGATTCACATGATAGTAAAACATCACAGGTGAAGTTCACAGTCAAGGTCTTAGGGGCATTTTATCCTGCTTCTTGCTGGTAGCAGGTCAGAATAATTCAGCTGCATCTCGGTAAATTAGAAAACTATTGGAAACATTTCTGAGTTTCTCTGAACTATGATTTGCTGGTACAGCTCGGATTCCATGCTTTTTCTATTTATTGTGTTGCATGTAAACATTTTAAATTACCTGTTAAATATTAGTATGTATGGGTAGATAAAGAATAATTAAATACTTTATGTAAGAATTTGTTGTAATTGTAGCATTCACTGTAAGACTCTTTTGGTATTTGAAAGGAAACATTTTTTATCCCCCTGAACATAATGAAAACCCAAAACATATTATTGACTTGTGTTCATTTTTTGCCAGCCAGTTATAATTTCTTTAATATCTTTGTTTTTATTTGTCTTATAAATACCATTTCTACCTACTTTATTCTAAAATGAGGCATAAAAATTCTCTTTCTTAGTAGACTAAGCGTATTAACTATTTTACTTTTAAGCCACATCTTTTATTTCCTCTTTATTTCATTTTTAGAGTGAATACAAACAGTATCATTAATATATCATTGCTTTACTGCTGCAATCATTTTTTCTCCTCCTGCTCATCCGTTCCCATGTTTTGATATCCCAACACCTGCTCAGTCTGCTGTGCTGTAGCATGTGCGTGTCTGTTTGCTGGCTGTATGCCCTACTTTCACTCCCGTCCACATTGTTACGGATCAGGTGAGGTCGCTGGCCGCTGACAGTTTTATAAGCACGTCATGTCGCATGTCAGGGTGGGATTTGATTGGCTGAATGCACAGAGAGATGGGCTGCAGGAGAATGGACAGATGTTAGCTGGCACATTTGTTCATCCTTATTAAAGAACGCTCGGCAGTCATTTCCAAAACCTATTCTTTGAAATAGGAGCTCATGATGAGCTTTTCCGAGCTGCCATCTACAAATGTGAGTGCTTGTTTTTATAAGTTAGAAACAGTGCCCAAAATAGCGTTCACACTCATTGAAATTTTGGAATTTTTTTTTATGCTACCACCATCAAGTTCAATGTGTGAAGGATTTTAGAGTGGTGTGTAATTGTGAAGTTAAAGTAAAATGATGTGTAGTGTTAAACAATTATTTTTCCCAAAGTAGAAAGTGAAAAGTATTGAGTGTGTTTGTAACTGGCACTCTTGATTCAACGTTTTGTCAAAACACATTTTGCTGCAGCGTCTAGCAGCTTTACACAGCCAGAAACTGGAACTTTTTTTAGCAAAATACCTGAAGGTCAGACACGTTGTATTTTGCACTTTGTGAGCATCAATTTTCAAACCAACAAAGTTCATTTTTGGACCTTCAAACTGGCAAATAACTCCCCTTCTTTATATAAAAAAATAAAAATAAGAAAAACACAATTTAAAACTTCTAAAAATCCATGGCCATAGACTGTTGTACAAATATCTTGATTAGATCTAGATCTATTCTTTGACTAGGCCATTCGACCACATAAATATATCTTCATATGAACCATCCCACTGCAGTGCTGGCTGTGTGTTTAGAGTCGCTTTCCTGCTGGAAAATGAACCTCAGATCGAGTCTCAAGTCTTTTGAAGTCTCCAAACGGTTGGCTTCTAGAACTGGCTCCATCCAACTTATTCTGACTTGCTAACTTGTTAAAATACCAACAAAACACCTTAAGTTTTGTGCTTGCAAAGGAACAAAATGTGGAAAAGGTCAAGGAGTATACATACTATTGTAGGACACTGCCTGTTGCAGATTTTTCCCAATTTTCTTTCACTCTTCTACCCTTTTGGTAAAATAAAATTTAAAAAAATGTACACGTTTCTCTTTTTTTATGGATTTTAACAAAATATAATTTTTTCTGTAAATGTACCAAATGAGTGACAATAGGTTAATGTTTAACAATATATTTTGCTCATTATATAATTTAGAAAAAATTGACAGGATCAAATAAAGAGTCTGCGGCTTGGGTTATCTTTAACCTACATTTTCTGTAAAGTCCAACCACAAAAGCCACTACTCACTGTGTATGCAATAGCTTGTGGGCATGTGTTAATTAATCCTGATTACCTCCTAGGGCTGCAGTGACTTTGCTTTTATTGGTCAGTGTGCCAGAGAACCAGGCATAAGCCCTTGACTGCACAGTCCCTCTCATGTTTTCTACCTCCTAAAACACATGAGTCAGTTTACCTGCATTTGCCAAAATTAAAATAGCAATGAAGAAATTATGTTTTATGACTATGTATTTTATCTGACTTCACAGCACTTTAAGCTTTTGGTGGATGAGCTTCAAGTCAAAGGAGAGGGCAAAGTAAAAAAAGCAATGAAGGAGTCTTTCAAGGTCCTTAATGAGGTTAGTCTCTATTCTTTGCGGGAAAAAAAAAGATATATAGATGTGCATATATATATATATATATATATATA
>CAEGAE010064400.1:0-13443 GCA_903067095.1 Girardinus metallicus | reverse complement strand
TTTGTGCAGATGGCCTCGGTGGAAATCCACTCAGTGTCATCTGATGAAAGAGAATCGAGGAGGAAGTGGAAAAATTGTTGTGCGACCAAAAGAAAGGGGAAGTAAAAGGACTCGCCGGCCATGCAAAACATGCTGACATTTTAACGCGGCGCAGCAGCTTCGATCGCAAGCGAGGCAGTCAATCATCACGGACAAGGGTTTGACACACACACACACACACCCGCACACACACGCCTCAGATGCGTTCGGTTTTCACAAGTTTCTTGTGCCTCGGATGCTCTTTTTAAAAACAAGAAAAATAAGAAGAAGGGAAAAATCATCAATCTCCTGTGCTATTATTAAAAAAATTAGTGAGGCCACTGTTCTTGAAACCAGACTTCTTTTCCTGATCTCAAGCTACAGCTTGAGATCAGGTACAGTATGATAAGTGTACAGTATGAAAACTGTTTGTTTTCCACCAGCTAAGAACAGTGTTCTTAGCTGTGAAGGATTAGCAGCACACATGACATTAGGAAGGCTCTCATGTGCTGGTAGATCAGAGCCACAGCAGAGTCTGTCAATGTTTCTGTGTGCAGAGTGGTTGCCTGTGGAGAGAGGTTGCAAGGCTTTTATGCTGTCAGCCAGATGCATAAAAAGTTTGGAGAACACTTTAAATAATAATAATAAAAATAAAAAAAATTAAATAAATAATACAGTTTCTTGGTTTGGGTGAGTTAGATGTGATGATTGTGCTTCAAAAATGTCGTCAGAAAAATGTTTACACTTTCACACCATCCTAAAGTTAGGAGCCTTTGATGCTGCACAGGCGAACGTGCCACACGTGGGTGAGTGATGACGCTGGAAGACATGCAGGGGAAAACGACATACTGTAACCTGCAAGGGAGCTGCAGTCCCATGCAGGCCGCAAACCAATAAGCCGTGATCTCTACAATGCCAGCGTTAGGACACACCACTGGCATTGTAAAGTGCGTGTGTCTGCGTGTGTGTGTTTGTGTACCAGGTTTTTATATCCTTATGGGAACCTATTTCTGTCTACAATATGGGGTTATGGGAACCATTGCTCCTTGTGGGGATATTTTCTTGGTCCCCATGAGGAAAATTGTTGTTTTGGGTTAATGGTTAGGTCTGTGATGGTTAGGTTTAGGGTAAAGGTTAAGGTAAGGGTTAGGTCTGTAGAAATTAATGGAAGTCAATGTGAAGTCCCCACAAGTGATGGAAACACGACTGTGTTTGTGGGCGTGTGCGCATGTGTGTGTTTGCCCGTCTGTCGTTCCATGTTTGTGAGTAATGCGCGGCTGAATTCTTTCCTTTAACAAAGATAGTTTTTGCCTAACTTTCAGCAACAAATAATTAGTATTAATTCAGTTTTAGCTAGCAGTAATCCATTTTTATTGGTTTATTTTCTGCTTTTACTTTTTCCCTAACTAGTCTGGGTCTCATAATTTGGTTTCGTAAATACTCTTTTTCGTTTTTTTCTCTTTTCATGTTAATATTTCATGCTGCAGTCCAGAGGAAGGACGCCCACCCTAAAGCCTTGCCCCACCCTGAAACCTTTCTGAACGTCATTCTAATGCCTTAAAATGGCCCGCCTGATACTTAACACCGTAAAATGACACCAGAAAAGCTTAAAGGCACAGACATGACACGCGCTATGTGCCAAAAATGGCACGCTTATTTATATGCGCTGTCATGATGTCATGTAGTTCTTCTAACAATAACCCCACTGTGTGGGAAAAGGGGAGAAGTTACTGGAGCGAGAACGGGTGTGTTTTTAAAAAAACTTGACTACAATCACTTTAAATGCAGAATGTGCGGGTGGAGAATCGCCACATTTAAAAATTAAGTTGATCTCTTCTGGTCAGACAAGCTTCTATGCATAAAAGACAACGTCCTGAGTTGCAATATTTACTTGTGTATTTATTTATTTATCTATTTATTTATTCCAGTATTCTCCTTTTATTTTTTTTTAAAGTACTTCTTTCTAATTCTCTTTAACTCATTCATGGCCCCGCCCTTAAATCACAAACATTTAGGCCAAAAATTACAATTACAGCAACAGAATTATTGTTTCTTTTTTATTTATTTATTGTTTTAAAAAATTATGGAGATGCACCAATAAAAGAGTGTGGTTTCACATTTGCAATATGCTTCAAAACTAGAATTATGTATTTGTAATTGACAACATGCACTATTAGGCTGTCTAAAAATATTGAGGATGTCAGAAGGTAAAACAATCTGGTCAACCAACGTATTGAACCTGGAAGCAGATGTGCTACGGCAGCAGAAGGACACACTGGTTGTGTTTCCTGACGGCTGTGAACACGGTAACCAAGGCAACAGTTTCCACATGCTCAGGACAATGGGAAAACAACAGATTGGAGAAACCATGCTTGGTCCGATCAGTTTTGGCTTCAGCTGCAACAATCAAGACGATTGGGTCAGAATTTGGCACAAACAGCACAAAAGTAACTCTCCATACTACCTTATGTCAGCGGTTCGGGCTGCTGCTGGTGGCAAAATGTCGCCACCAGCACACCAGCAAATACGCTCTTAGTACAAAGTGAGAATACTTTAAAGGCCACAGCCTACCTCAGTATTATTACGGAGTAAACTCTGCAGCAACTCATGGATGTCCTCATATCAATAAGGACCAAAATCTCTGAGGAATGTTTCCAACATCTTGTTGGATCTCTACCATAAAAAAATGAAAGCAGTGCAGCATTGGCAAAACTGGCCTAGTCAGTTTGCCTAATAAAGAGACTGAGTTGAGCTGAGTTTATGCAACATTTCTAAGACATCCTGGACTTTTGTAGAAGATTTTAAAGGTGCACAAGTGGCTTCACAGTGCATTCTGATTTGCAAAAAAAAAAAAAAACATAATTTATTCTGTTTTATTTTTCTTCCTTTGTATTTTACATCCAAGTAGCTGTAATCTCTTGTAATTTCGTAAAGTTGATCTTTAGACACTCGACTCTGTTGTTGATATTTGATTAAGAAAGACAAATCCTGCCACATGAGCCCCGGTAAAACGGATCTGGCAAAGTCTACGTGTTTTTGGAGTTTGTAATGGACCCCCACATGAAACCATGAAACTCTCCCTCGGGCCTCATAAAGCCTTGGACCGGCCGTGCATCGCGACCCCCCCCCTTCAACTAAAACTCACCAGAAACAAAACTTGTCGTGTTTACACATCCGTCAGCTTTCCTGTGTAAGCCTCCGGCTGAGTCGCGTTTGGATGAGTCAGGACCTCAAGGTCGTCGCTCCCCTGATAGGACTCGGTTTTGGAGAGGGACTGGTTACTTTTTGTGGAATCCGTCTCCCCAAAGGAGCACTGCTGCTCCGGCTGCCCGCAGGTCACATGGATGTACTGCACATTTTCCTCCTCTTCGTTCTCTCTGTGGTAGAAATAATTGAAATTCGACACGATGACGGGAACAGGTAGCGCTATGGTCAGCACTCCGGCGATTGCGCACAGGGAACCAACGAATTTCCCCCCGATGGTGGAGGGATACATGTCTCCGTAGCCCACCGTGGTCATCGTCACCACGGCCCACCAGAACGCGTCGGGTATGCTCGAAAACGTCGACTCGGGATCCTCCACTTCGGCGAAATACACCGAGCTGGAGAACAAGATAATTCCAATGAGCAGGAAGAATATGAGCAACCCCAGCTCCCTGAGGCTGGCGTGGAGAGTCTGGCCGAGGATCTGCAGGCCTTTGGAGTGTCTGGAGAGCTTGAAGATCCGGAAGACGCGCACCAGCCTGATGACCCTCAGGATGGCCAGGGAGGCCGCCTGCTGACTGCTGCCCTCATGCTCTGCCAGATCCAGGCCCAGGGTGATGAAGTAGGGCGCGATGGCCACCACGTCTATCAGGTTCATGATGTTCTTGAAGAAGGCCGCTTTGCTGGGACAGGACAGGAACCTCATGGTGAACTCAAAGGAGAACCACACGATGCAAAGCGTCTCCACCAGGAAGAAGGGATCCGTGAAGGGACTGGGCGCTTTGCTGTCTGCGCTTCCGTTGGCGTGCTGCTCTGGCTCTGGGGGCACCTCTCTAAACTCCGGTAAAGTCTCCAAGCAGAATATGATAATGGATATCAAAATAACCATAACGGACACGATGGCGATGGACCGCGCGGGTCCCGAGCTCTCCGGGTACTCGAACAGGAGCCAGAGCTGCCGCTGGAACTCGCTGGTCGGTAGCGGCCGCTCCTCCTCTCTCGGCAAGCCCTCGTCGTCTTTGAACAGCTCTATGACTTCCTCGCCGAGTTCATAAAACTTTAATTCCTCCAGAAAAATGTCCACAGGTACACCCACGGGCCTCCTGAGCCGTCCTCCCGACTGGTAATAATAGAGAATGGCGTCAAAGCTCGGTCTGTTCCTGTCGAAGAAGTACTCGTTCCTCAGCGGGTCGAAGAAGCGCGTCCTTTTACGCGGATCCCCCAGGAGCGTCCCCGGAAAGCGCGACAGGGTTTTCAGCTGCGTCTCGAAGCGCAGGCCCGACACGTTGATGACCACCCTCTCGCTGCCCTCCTGGTTCGCCGGTTCCAAGTCAGCAGCATCTTGTAACAAAGGGATGACCGTCACAGCCTCTTCTTTATTGTCCTGGGACACCACAGTCATGTTTTGTTTTGTTTTGTTTGTCTGTTTTTACCCCCTCTGAGGGTAAATCCGCCACTCACCTCCCTGGTGCCTGATTTTTTTTTTTTTTTTTTGTCCTCCAAAACCTTATCTCTCATGCGGGGCCTCCTCTCCAAGATGAAAATCAAACTCTCATTTTTTTTTTTCCTTTTTCCTTTTCTCTCCAATCGACTTATTTGAGGATATCCAAAAGTCGCTGTCTGTTGTTTATTTACACCGACCTCTTGTCAGATTAGTGCCTCCGAACTGACAACTTTCAATCGTGCACGGAGATCTCTACTTGCATAAGCAGGACCAGAGGCTCCAGATGGGCTATCATATTCACACCGTTTTAAACTCCAGAGCCCTCCCCATGTTGGAGTACCGGGTGACACTTGGTGCTGCTGCTGTCCCTCTCTTACTGTCTCATTTCAGTGAATGCACAGGGATGCTGTTTTTTTTCTTTTTTTTTTCTTTTCTTTTACTGATTGCAGTTTTCCAAATTATTTTCCAAATTATTACAGTGTCTTGCTTCAAAGTCCTCTGGTTTACAGTGCCTTGCAAAAGTATTTATATCCATATGTTGTCATGTGACAAAACACAAGCTAAAAATAAAATCGTGAAAAAGAAATACAGTCCTGCATGGCTTTTTAAAAAAAACGTTGTCACGGTTATTTGGTTTTTCTTTTTCTTATTGAAATTTGCAAAATAAATCAAGCTCAGTCAAATTAGATGGAGAGCATCTGTAAACACTGATGTTGAAATGTATAGGTTTTTGTTAGCTCTGAACTTTGACTAGGCCGTTCTAACATGAGAACGCACTTTGACCTAAACCATTCCTTCGTACCTATGGCTGTATGTTTAGAGTTGTTGTTCTGCTGAAAGGTGGACCTTAGACGCAGTTTTATGATTTTCTTGCAGACTTTAGCAGGTTTTCCCCTAAAAACACTCTGCTTTTAGCTTCATCGGTCTTCCCATCTACACTTTGGTTTCCCCACCACGCAGTGTTTTGCATGTAGACTAAAAAGTTGAGGCTTGGACTAGACCAGAACACCTTCTTCCACATGTTTTGCTTGGTCTTCGTAGTTCTGTGCAGAGGAGGGTAGAGAGCCCAAAATTTGTACTCAAGTATGAGTAGCACTACTTCAACATATTTTCACTCAAGTAAAAGTAAAAAGTACAGTTGTCAAAGAAATTACTTGCGTGAGAGTAAAGAAGTAGTAAAAAGTCTGATCCAAACTTCATTTAATATTTAAACATTACATCATCAAATGGACCAAAATGTAAAGGTACATGGAAAGTTTGGTATTTTACAGATGAAAATGAAAATAATTCATACAAATAATAATTTCAAGATGGCTAAAAAGAGGCAAAATAAACATTTTTCCAAATCAATTTTTTCAGTATAAAATATGAAGCTTTAACAAAAACTGCAGCTGTGTGTCCATGAATTTTTTGGTTATAATAAGGTTGTTCTTCTTTCAGTACCCACAATTTTTCCTCTAGTAAGCGTAACAATACTTCATAATAAAATTACTGAAGTAAAAATGAGAAGTACAAAATACTCCTAAAAGTTTTTTTTGTTTTTTTTTTCCAAAACGTTTCTCCAGTAAACGTGTCTGAGATTTGATCAATTACTCAGTACTTGAGGAGACTTTTTACCAAATACTCTTTTACTCTCGCTCCAGTAATTTCTTGGACGACTGCTTTTTATTTTTGCTTAAGTTGTAACTATGACTCTGCGTGATTTCACTGTACCTCTAAGGCCTGAGATGAAACTACACAAATTCCCTTTTCTCAAAGTCAAAAAGTGAATTTTGAATCAGTGGCATCAGATTAGACAACTTTGTGTAGAACCTAAAATGCAAATGGCAGTTTGTGCCTGTGAAAAAATAAATAAAAAAAATGTTTAGGGAGCGTGAAGACTTTTGCAAGGCACTGTATTTATCACTGAAGGCCCAGGTTGTTTTCAGCTCAGAAACAAAGTCTTGATCCCTGCAAGTCCTTCATTCATGAAGTCAGGAGGTTATTCTTGTCTCACTGGGAACCTCCAGGACTCAGACTGGATCTACTTTGAGTCACAGCGCCCCTTCCCATACCTGTTTAGTTTTGGACTTGAGAATACGGGAAATATTTATCTGTCTGAGGTGGATGGGTGGAGGATGGGGTATGTGGGGTAAGTGTTATCGTAAGCCCAGAAGGGTGTGTGTGGGGGGGATTATGGGAAGAAGACTACCTTAAGAAAGAGTGGGGAAAAAACTACCGACTACTGTAAGAACGTGGGGTGGATTGCAACGTAATTACTCTACTACGGGACATTTATGGGAGAATACTAATAGAGGACAGAGTGGTAAAATATGGTAGTTTCCCAGCCAAAACGGGAGACTTCACAGGTGTCCTGATAACCGAACACATACAACTTGTGAAGCAGAATGACGTTGTTTCTCCTCTCTTATAAGTCCTGCTAGATGTGCCCTGGAATTGATAAGGCAAAAAGACCCTGAATGCTCTGATAAAGCCAGTGGCCATCCTGGACCCAGCCAGTGGAAAGTGCTGGCTTCACTGACACCTGAGTAGTGGGAGTGGATAGCGCCTTCACGAAGCCACAGCCAAAATAACATTCATCCTTAGTTGCACTTTAAGGGCTCAGTTGTAGCACTTTGAACACACCGACGTCTGCAATACAAGTGGCCTCAGTGTTTCTCATGGTAGAGAAGAACACATTCACTGCAAAATGAGATCTTAGATCAGGTGAAGTTCCCGAAAAAGGACCAGTGTTGGATTAAACGTACATTTAAGTCTTTCTTGATTTCAGTTTTTCCCACACAAAGTGAATGACTCAAGCTTTAGACAATGTGGCCCAGTTATAGACTGTAAACTCCTGTGACCTAATTATAACTAGCTGTTTTCAATTGCAGCCATTTCATAATGCTGTATATAAGACACCACAGTTGTAGGCTAAACAATGACTCCAAGAATAGCACAGGGTGGGTAGGGGGGTGCTAATCAGTGCAACAAACGCAAGACGGATGGTTTGAATTAATGTGCGGTAGCTCTGAACCCGCTACGAAGAAAATAAGAACCCTTTCACTCTCAGAGCATTACATTTCACAGAGATATCAGAGGAGCGTGATTTTTGTCGAACAAGAGAGGATTTAAAGACGTCAAATATCCAGTCTCTGGACTCGGTGCCACCTGCTGCTCGTGTGTTAGCATGTAGCACACGGCAAATGTCTGTCTGGGTCACTCACCCACGTCAGGTCAAGACCGTGTCCACGGAAACGTACAGTAACAAACAAGTGCGGACACGTGACTCTAAATTCAGCCCGGACAAATGTGAGGAGCATAATTGTTTAAATTGTATTCGCCGCGACATTCCTCCATTTTAGGAAGCGTTCACCGCTGAAGCCTTCGGCGCTGCGAGCTGCCATTTTGACGCGAGTGTGTTGCTTTCTCTGTCGTGGTTTTTGTGTAGAGGATAGCTACGTGGAGGGATATAGGGTAGACACAGCTGTGCGGCAGAATGTCCTAATGAAGCCTGAGGGAGGCGTGCCGTAATGCTGGCAGGACGAACGACTGCTGACAGTGAGGAACCTCCCATCGTTGTTAATGGCTCAACCCATGAAGGCGGGAGACCCCCCTCGGTGATAAAATACTGTTGAGTCACTCATCTTGCCTGTCATTTTCGTTGGTAAAGATTAACTACTAAAACTGCTTGTTGCAACAGGCAACGGAGACATTTTTGTTGAGTCGTGTTATGGTATTAGTATCATTAATCTGTTATTCTTAAAATTACAGGGATTTTAGGCCTTTTGTTTTCATTTTTTCCTCTCCACCAGAGCCGGATTTACAAGGATGTGGGTCCCTGGGCTGAAGCAGGTCTTAGTGTCCTCTAAGGAAAAATTATTTTATTATGCAATTTACAGTACAATAATAGGCAGTCCAAATATCAGCAGACGTGAACGGTTGCATTGCAGGTTTAATTGTTCTTCTGTCTATGTTGTTGCCCAAGAAAATGAGTTTATATTCATAAAAATCCTAAAATATTGCAACTTACATGAATTAGATTTATATAGCATAATATGTTTGCAAAATTATGAAAAAAGAAAGAAGAAAAGAAAAATCTTTGCCCGACCTACTGCCCCAGTATGCCCATTCTAAAGTCTGCCCCAGCGTATCGCCTTGTTTTTCAAAACCTTTTCATTACAACAGCAAACCTTGATGTATTTTAGTTGACTTTAATTTACTAAACAAACACAAAGTAGTGCATATAGTTGCATAGTGCACAGCTTTCAAAATGTGTTAAATATAAAAATCTGAAAGGTAGGGACTGAATTTGTGTATGTTTGTGAACGTCAATGAACAAAAAGTATCATTAAAACCAATATCAGAGATAAAGCTGAAGAGAGGGTTAAAGCAAGGCACCAAAATCCCAAACTTTGAACATGTCATCCAACCCTCTTCAGTCTAACATCTTAAGATGGGAAGGGCACGGAAAGAAATGATGCTAATAAATGATAACAAACTAAATTAAGAACAATGCTTAAAAAAAACCTGTTAGAGCAAAATAGACGAGACAGATGTTCACCTCTCAGCAGCAGCTCAACCCTAAACATACAGTTGGATCCATTTTTATCTAAGCAATGCCGTAGTGGCACTGTGGCCTGGTTTAGATGAAAGGTTATTCATTTGCCACAAAGACCCAGTCCATGTCCAGAACCAAATTTAATTGAAAATTTGTGACCGCAGATGGACATTGCTGTCAACGAACCCTCCCCAACCTGAATTTATCTGAAACGAAAAATAATCAAAATAATTAGTCTCTACATGCAAAGCTATTAGGGACATAGAGCAAATGAAAAGTGGATCACTCAAAACATTGCACAACTTCTGGAAAATAAAATCAGAATAAATTACCATTAAGCATTGCAGTTATAAAGTAACAAAATATGAAAAAAAAAAAAAATAGACAGTATAAATACTTTTGCAAGGCTATACATTGTTACTTATTAGCACGGCATTATTCATTATTCCATCTTTTTAAACTTGTCTTTGTCTAAATATACTGAGGATGGGTTTCCTTTCAAAGCAATGACAGACGTGAGGTAATCACAGTAGCTGCTTGTGTCAGCAGCTCTTCTTGGCTCTCATGTCTTCCTGAACCCTAGGCCAACTATTTGAACTGAGTGCATGCATGTCTGGTAAGTGAACACAGGTGCATATCATGTTCAAGTGTGAAAGACTCTAATAAATTGAAAGAGAAGTTTTTAGATGGTCAATTGCACCACTCAAAAACATTTTGAGTGCTTCTCAAAATGTGTTAGGGTACATCCACTCTGCTCAAATTAAAATGAAGAAATAGTGTCTGTCTGTGTGTGTGACGACAATGTCAATACTTTCTATTTAGTCTTTATGACAATCAGAGAACAAATAATTGTTAGCATTTCAATCCATGTTGCTTTTAAGTGACAAGTTTCAGATAATTGCCATTCATTAAAACAACGTTTTAAGCTAAAATTGGGCTAAAATATATCAGGTTTGTGAAAGCTTATACATTTTTGAAATTGTTGAAATGGTGCACAGCAACAGAGTCAATAAAAATACACGTTGCCTATTTATTCATTTTCAACTTTCAATTTTACTGGTCTCTTAGTTGAAAGGTACTAGTCCATTGTCTAAACTGTGCAGACTACTTTCTACAACTTTCTTGCACTTTAGACGTTCCTTTTCTAGAAATAACACAATAGCTTTAAAAACTTTAACATTATTTTTCTATACCTTCCAGAGCGTCTTAAAGAACTTGTTTTGCAGTTTGCAGAACTTTGAAATTACATTCCCAGAACTTAGGGTACTAGCAAAATATCGAGTACGCTCAGAAATCTTGAAGTTACTGGCTTTGGACATACTGTGTAGCTGCCTGAACTTTCCCTTAACTTTACTCTTTTGGACATTACTAGGTCCTTTCCTGTAAGCTATTGTTTTCCTCCCATGAAGTTAAAAGGTGCTTTCATAAAACTCAGAGTATTTTTCAGAACTTGCAGCTTCAAAAACTTTGCCTGACTTCACAGATTATGTTTCCCAAATTCCTGAGTTGTTGTAGACGGCCGTAGCAGTCTGTTGTACAGCGAATCTGAAGAAGCCTGAAGCATATTGAAGACAGTCTGCTGTTTTGTGACAGTCTGGCGTTGCTCAGGTTTGTCCACGATGTTGCTCATTTGATTAATAGCCCTTATTTGCACAATCATCTTCAGTGTTTCTAGAGCAATCCCCAGAACCAAACCAGACCTCTGTATCAGCTTGTTGAGTTTTTTAAGCCACAGATGATGGTGGAAAAGATTTAACTCTCCAGATTGTACATCTTGCTGCAAACACTGAAGCATAGTCTCCTTTGTCGGTTCTTGTAGACAGCCAGTTGCATCTCCTGTCCTATTCTGTTGTCCAGGGGAACAACAAGGTCCATTTCACCACCATCTCCACTTCTTCTAGTGCTGCCAAGTAAATAAACATTATTACTTTAAAGATCTGTGTTGGAAAGCAATAAAATAATGAGCTACAACACAGTTTTCCAAATAGCGAAAGACTCGTTTTCATTTTTCATTTTACAATGATGGAAAAAAAAAACTACCCTTGACATTGCCTGTGAGGAGTAGGATCATAATTGGAAACAAATTGCAATTACAATCACAATCTCATGTGAAAGACGTTTTAAGTCAATATGCCACCAATGTAACTCTATGGGAAGTGAGAAACACTTCCTTCTACACATTGAATATCCACAAATGTCTTTTTTAAGTGTTTCAGGTTGTCAAGTCATTGTCCTCAGTTGTCAGAAATACTGTGGAAAATTGGGTCTTTTGTAGCCACTGCCTCCAGTATAGATATTACCCAAAGTGGCTAAAGGTCAAGCTGTTTCATGTCTTTTGTGTCGTACAGTGAATCTGTAAGGTGTGTAAGATGGTAATGGTATTTCAGAAAACATCAGTCTTACCAGTGAGGCAACATAGATCAAATAAATATTGGTCCCTCTTCGGTCTAAGAGAAGTGGCTGAAAGGAACAAAGGTTGCCAGGTGAGTTGGTCTTTTCTGCACTAAAATAGTGCAAATAATCAATGAAAGGGTCACCAGTCTGATGGCTGCAACGAAACAGAAATATTGAGCTCAGTTTACGACACAGAGTGACCGATAAAGGTTACTGTTTGTAAGTAATCTTTCTCAAAGCCCCCCACATATATTCCCACCACCTTCCATCCTTGGTATAAGGATTGATATTTTTCATAGTATAAAGCGTATGACCGTTTGCGTAGATTTAATGCCACAGTAAACTGGACTTCAGTCATTCCTAAAAGTAATCGTAAATGTCACTTCTAATTGTATCTTGGATCGCAACTTCAATTTGAAAGTTTGAGTCAGGTTTATTTCTATGGCATCTTTCAGCAATGAGGCAGTTCAGAGTGCTTTGCGTCATAAAAACACAAAAATGCAAAGTCAAATAAGACACCACACAGAAAACAAGTAACAGATATATTTTGTCAAGTGCCATCATTACACATCAAAGTGTTGGTCAATGCTTCATTTATTATGGTTCAGGCTTATGTTAATTAAAATAATTTATGCTTTTTCTCCCTCCGTGTTGCACAGTTCTGATGACGTTATGCTATTATTAGTCAGAACGTGGTAGGGCGTCAATGATGCAAACTCGTGAATAACTACATGTTATCCAGACTCATCAGCCTGATCACCTGGCAAAGATCTGAGGGCAGCGCAGCTGCCTCTAATTATTAGTGTGAAAGTTTCGGCCCCAGTGAGCCTACGCTATGTTTATACTGTCCTCATTACCCGTACTTCAACATAGATCCATCAAAGTAAGGTGCTCAAACCAAGGGCTTCCACGAGGGAAAGTGGACACCCCGGCCAAGCTCCTTGCCAGTTCTTGCGTTTTGATAGCCACCAAATTTAGCCCAGTGTCATCTGAAGTTGATGTTCATGTTTTTGCTGATCGGCGATGAGGCATGCAGCAAGACATGACACCGGATATCTCGGATCCGGAGGGATGGGTTCCTTTGAATTACCTTGGCATGGGCGGGTCTCACTCCTAGCTTGGATTATTGTTTCACTCCTTGATCAAACTTTTCCCTTTTTTAGCAGACCGAGCTGTTCAGCATTCAGGCGGGGTGCGAATATAGAGGGATCAGTTCACAGGAGGACCACACATGGGTTGTTAATCAACGGGGACTTCAAAGGTCTCTCAGGAAAATTTTTATTGGTAACTTTGTTTTGCTATCGCTTTACTCTAAGACTCTTTTGACATTAGCATGCAGAGCACCCTCTGCCTGAGCTCCTGTTGACTTCTTTAGACATTAAGTATTTCTGTGTGTGACTGATGAATATTCCCTTTGGAAAAAAAGTATCAAACAGTACATCTTGTTACACATTTGTTAAAACTGTCACCACGTCCTGACAGAATAACATGAGACAGATAATCTGTGAAAAAAACCAGCTCCTCTGCCTCCTCCCTGTGGTCCTGCTGCTCTCTGCAGAGCGACAGCTGTTCCCCTGTCATGAATGCTAAAGCTAGTTAGCATGGTCACTGAGGACAACAGATAAACAGTTAGCTTTTAGTGCTAAGACGTGTCTCTACCATTAGCACACCTGCAGCACATATGCAAGCATGACTGACATTCCCAATTTGATGTGTTTGCTTTGAAAGTACACTGAAATGACGTTTGCTGTAAATTTGGTGCAACCTTACTGAATTGAACAATGCAGACAACAACTTGCTCTTTAAATTTTATTCTCAGAAATCCACAAGAAAGCACAAGAAG
>CAEGAE010064396.1:0-37552 GCA_903067095.1 Girardinus metallicus | reverse complement strand
GTGCTGTCCTTGAGTCCAGCTTTCTCCAGCCATTGGTAGGATTTCCTGATATCAGCCACTTCAGTTATTTGTCGGTGGTACTGAAGGTGGTACAGGTATATATATATATATATATATATATGTGTGTGTGTGTGTGTGTTTTGTATATACATTATCACATGAACAAACCTATTTACGAATGATTCTAATTGTGTTTATTTAATGGAAAGGCGGCAGTTATTAAACTGTGTTTTTTCGACATTAGTGGAATATTGACAAAGTTTTGCTCACATTTGTAGAGGAAACACAGCTGGTGACTGATGTTCCTCTGACTGAAGACACTCAGTTGTTGTGGAACAGTTTCATAAAGACGATGTTCAGGGTTATCTGTAATTTTCTGAATTTTATGAAGAATCCTTCATGTGTTGGTGGATATTTCTGTGGAACTCAGAATTATTCACTTCGTTTCATTCCGTAAAGCATATAGATCTAAGATGAGAGGCTGTATTTGTTAGCCTCGGCTCTAGTTCTAAAACAATTTCCACTGTATGTGTTAAATACATATTGAGGAATATTTGGTGTTTAAACTATTGAAATGGGCAGTTAATAACATATAAAGGGGCTTCACTGTAATGGGGTGTCCTCATGTTTTTACATGAAATTTGATGAAGACTGGGTAACTTTTAATGTCTTCATAAAGAAAATCCCAAAATTAAACAGGGTGTTTGCTGTTTTTCTCAGAGCGGTATGTAATATTTTTCTATTTAAGCTAAAAACATTCCTTTGATTCCTCTCAGAAGCCTGATATCTGACAGAACCTGGAACATAAAAAGAAAAGCTCCCCCCTTTAAAGGAGCGACAGGCTCATTTCAAGCTAAATGTGTTGCAGCTGCTGCAGTTTCTGCCAGTGTGATGTCTTATCTCTTCCATTTCACATCAGATCACCTTTTCCTTTCATGATGACTAACTGAAGGTGATAGTTCAGTCTACCTGGGCTTTACAGTTGAAAGCTGCGAACAGACAGCTCAGCTCATGAGCTCGGCTGCAGCCCGTGTATTAGCGGCAGAATAAATATAGTATCTGCATGACTGTGTCTCAGCAGACGTGAAGAACGGGAGCTGATGATGTCAGGGTTTGCCGGGGGGCCTCCGGTCCCTCCTCAGGCACCCAGCCTCTCTGACTGAGGCTGCGGGGTGCTCTGCCAGTAACTGGCCTAATTCTGTCTCTCCATCTTCCTTTTCTCCTTTCGCCTGCCAGAATCGGCGACGCACGAATGAATATACATCCTTCCCTTCACACGGGTGTGAAATCCGGAGCCGCTCAGACACAACACAGGAGAAAGTCAAATACGGCGCTCCACCGTTTTTCAGTGTGGGGTAATCACTGCAGCTTTGGATGGACTGGGAAGGAAGTGGCAGAAGAGATTGAGAGAAGCCATGAATGGCTTTTGTTAGGAAGTGATCTGGCAAACAATCATTTTAAAACAACATTATATGCTAAATTTGTTTGCAGAGATTTCCTGCACATTGAAAGAGTGTGTCAGACCGTGTGTGTTGTGCTGGGGGAAGTAATTTTCCTATAACCAGTAGAAAAGGGTGAAATCCACTGAAAGTGGGGTTCACTACTTACATATGCTGGAATTGTTTTCATTCATTTAAAAATTTGTGATATTCGATATTTCATAATGGTTTTATCTTATCACCAACGTTTATCATATTCATAAAAATATTACAACATCAATCCATCTTTTGAAAGGAACAGTGAGGAGAGCAGATTCGTCAGCTTACTGCTAATCCGCTAATGTGCTAATGGAAGAGCTAATTCTGTTACTAAGCCCAGTCAGTTGATCACCTACCGGGTTGTGAGAAGTATTTGCCCCTTTCAGATTTCTTTGTATCATTTACTGTTTTTGTCCTATACACTACCAACAAATATTGATTTAATTTATTTAGGGAAAATAAGTAGGTTTTGTTCATCAATACAGCCTACTTTGGATTTTAATACAATGGAGTCGTTTGGACTGATGCAGTAACCAACACTTCTGAACTGCAGTCCTATGTACACAACTTTAGACAAAAGCTGTAAATGTTCAACGTTACATTTGTTGTGATTAACTGCGTTTTTCTGGTTTAAATGATTTCGCCACAACTAGACTTGATTACTGCCATATATGTAGAAATCAACACCTGTAAAAAAACAAACAAAAGAAACAACAAACAAACAATAACTGTCAAACGGTATGTCAAACTCGGTTTGACATACTCGGAAGAAATTCAAGAAGAAGAAAAAGAGAAAGAAAGTCATTGACATGATCAACCTGTGAAGGCTTATTAAGCCTCTCCAGTGTACT
Source organism: Girardinus metallicus (assembly GCA_903067095.1). Classification (NCBI taxonomy): domain Eukaryota; kingdom Metazoa; phylum Chordata; class Actinopteri; order Cyprinodontiformes; family Poeciliidae; genus Girardinus; species Girardinus metallicus. Next base: position 35,223 of record CAEGAE010064396.1, on the reverse strand, counting down.
ACAGAAAGAGCTGATATCCACCAAACATGAGAAAACATGTTTGGTGGATATCTTCTCATGGCAAATCTTCCCATGAGTGGAATAATTACTCCAATTCATTTGGGAAGCCAAAGCAGAACCCAGAGGCAATATGTGAATCCCTGCAGCTGTCTGTCTGTCTGGTCCGGTCAGCACCTGGTGGACTTGTTCCTGAGACACTACTTCATACCAGGTACACAAAGGATTTTTATTACAGATCCTTCTTCCCAGCAGCTGCAATAATTCATCACCATCCCCACCATCGTTTTGTGATCTTTCTTTGAAGCACGTCTAGGTTTTGAAGCAAAGCATGGCTCCAGAGCACATCAGCAGGTCCTCTGAGTGGATCGACTTCAGCAAAGCGTTATGGGGGGCCTGGTCAACATCCAGGTGTTTACCCTATTGGCATTCTGCGGCACAAATGTAAACAGACCAATCATCTCCTCAAACCCTCCACCGTTTTATAGCAATTCTACAAAGAAGAATGAACTAATATTTTTCCATTTCTGTTTCTATAAAAGACTCATTACCACCACTAAGGGTAGCACGACAGCGTATGATGTTTAGGAGTAATTACTTTCTCACATTGGCCCAGGTTGCTTTGGATCTCACCGCTGATAATAAGCAGTGGATCAACCCTTTACTGACATACGGTGGACGCCCATTTCATTCAAGGATTTTTTTTCTGTGGAACATAAACTTTGTTCTCTGCCTTTTTTTCATTACTGGAGAGAAAATCCTGCTTGGGAAGCTGAAATGTCCAGGCGCAATGCTGCTTGACACACTACTTGCTGGCCAGTCCAGGAATCCATTCATTTTCCTAGGCACTGATTGTTGCAGGAGCCGGAATAAGGAAGACTAGCCTCTGCTCTAGTGCGAGGAATGTTTGAACTGTGCATATCAACGCACATTAACCCTTTATGACCTAAGTTTCAAGTCTATTTTTGCTTATTTTAATTGTACGCAGTTCTTTAATATATATTTGCCCATTTATTCATAACTGAGAACTTTCGATATCTATCAAGTTATTTTCACAATTTACCGTCTATTAAAAGCATGCCCCTCAGATTAATTTTACTCCCTGCTACTGCGGGGGTGAAATTACTGTAATAACTCTATACTGGTTGGAAAGCACAACGTCTCCCCTTTCAGAAACCTTTGGAATTTTTTCAGATAGCGTAACGTGTGGCGGAATTATGGTACTGCACATTTGGCTGGATCGTCATCGCTATGTTCAGTCAGGAAGGGTTCAAGTATATTTTGTGTTTGAACTATTAAAACAGGCAGTTATAAGAGTTCTTTAGTGGGGGTATCAAGTATTCGTTTCTAGATATTGGCAAGAGGAACAAAAATGAGATCCGACATTAATGTGTAAACATGTTAACAAGAAGAGAATATTATGGGCTTTCATATGTGTTTAATGACTGTTTTAGACACAAGGAAGCAGCATTAGATGTAGAAACTGTTGCAGGGTGGAGGAGAACATACAGACAACTCCAAGTCGACATGCAAACAGGAAGTGTGTTCCTTTGTGGTGTTGGTGCTACCCACCGCCACACACGCTGCTCCTCAAGGACAAGAAAAAGAGCAAACTTGAATGACTGTAATCAATTTGGCCCTTAACACAGAAACAAGCTTTGAGGAAAGTGTGTCAGCTTTAGTAACGGGGCAGCGCTGCTTGAATACATCAGAGGTAGCTGTCAGCCGGCCTGTCAGACACTCACAGTTAAGAGTGATCCATCCATATGCAGGCCTTCTGCTGCTGGTAGCTGACATGTCAGTCAAGCTGCCTGCTTTGTCAGAGCTGCTGTTATGAAAAGCCCGAATCCCACTTTGACCAAACAAAATGTGGCATACTGTAAAAAGACCTTGCAGGATTGAATAATCAGCGTCATGGGGACTGTGAGGAACTGGGGGAATCCAGGAAATGACAAGGTCACACAACCCCAGTATGGAAGTAATGACCTCTGCTCTGTTTCAGGAACGTCCTCCTCTTTGAGAGTTGATTGGGTGCTGCTTTCAAGGTGTCAAGACAATCAATTAATTAGCAATGCCCTGCTGCGAAGGTGCACTTTTGACTAATTGACTGTGGTACACTATATCTGTATATGAAGGTTTAACTGCCCTTTTGGTCAGACCGGCTTTTAAGGGGAAAGCTACTGTTTTAAAAAACACATGAACTCAGTTTTCTTCCATTTAACTCTTTGGGAGGTTAGGGCATTTTTCTATTTTTTTGTTGGTTTTTATATTTTGTTTTCTTGGAATTTCATATGTTAAAAAGAATAACTCATTTCAAAGGTGGTTTTGTTTGTTATGTTGCCCTGAGCTCTCCCTGAAACTAAGAGCCCATCTGTATAAAAGAAAGCTGAAAAATGGCAGAAAATAAACATCTTAAATGCTACTATCTGGAGTTATGCTAGTCCTGTATATGCCTAAACAGTGCCAGAAACAGGTTTTAGGTAGGTTACAGTTTTTGGCTAGATTATTTAAATTGTGAATGATGACTTTTGTTTCTGCGCTGTTTTAGAATAGAAGTCCGCCTGTAGATTTAGTGATGGCAATGGAGGAGGTGAACAAACCCATTCAGTCCGTGTTGATCAAGCTTCCAAATATTGAGTAATTAATGTCAGAGTGTGAGGAATGTATAAGACCTTTTACTGATGATAAAGATGTTGTAGCCCTGCTACCTACAGGGTTGTTTACAGTACTCACAATTTCTTGTAAGCTTCATGAAGCTGCCACATTACATATTACAGACAAACATTAGCAATAGGGTAAAATCATGATTCTTCAACCACATATAATCCAGACTATCCAGAAGCATCGTGTCTGTTGTTTTTGTTGTGTTTTCTGTATTTCATGATGCACAGGCTGGCTGATTAGCATGTCAAAGCCTTATTAACTGAACTGAAACTCCAAATTCCAGAGGATTTGAAAATGAAGCTTCATGGATGCAGAGCAGAGAGAAAACAAGGAAGTTCAAACCATTTCTTCCATTGATCACACACAAGCTGTGTTTCCATTGCAAATATGCACAAAACTTTAATATTCTGCTGACGTAAAAAAACAACACACACAATTTCTTTACTGCCATCTTTCCATTAATTCAAAAATACAACTAAAGTCACACATAAATAAGTTTGTTCACTTGATAAGTGATTAAAAACATGCTGCACCATCATCCTCCAACTACTTCCTGTTGTTCTTTGTGGCTTCCTCCAGTGGTAACATTCAGTTGTTGATCATGTGACTTGCGTGATGCACAAAAAGAGTTTCCATTGCAGTTTTGTGAAACAAACCAATTTCAATGTTTCCAAAACATTTGATCAAAAAACTGTTTTTTTTTTGTTTTTGTTTTTTTTTCAAAATTGGTGTATTTTTATTAAGGGAATTTATTTTCAAAATGTCAAATTGTGCAATTATTTTATTAATACAGACCCAGCTTGTGACAGTGTGGTATGTTACTGGTTCTACAGAGATGCAAACACAGGCAGGGATATTGTATTCAGGTAGAGAGTCTGTGAAAACAAGACTTGATATCAGGTCACTAGTTCCCAGTGACCGGATATGAAGCTCATTTTCTGTAAACCTTAAACAGCGTGTTGCTGAGATAAAGAAACAAAGCCTTTCACCAGGGTTTGAAGTACAAATCTTCTTTGCTAGTCATCAAAGTCCTGCTGATATAAGGAACCACTGTACAAAACCACATGCAGGGTTTTATTAAAATTTAAAACTGCTACTGTTTTTTCTGTAGGGTTTATGAATAAAGGTGCTGTTATACAGCATCCGGGCCTCACATTTCCCATCAGATCAAAGCCGCATCTTTGATCTGATGGGTTAATGTGCGGGGGCCCGCTGAAGGGCCAGGAGTTTTAGAGAGTCAAGAATGTGGAGGGGTCCACTGAGAAAAGCCAGCAGATGAGTTCAGTTTGGGCCGAATGGAGTCCTGGAAAGCAGAGACGTATCTGCTGTCGTCTGGTAAGCACCACAATATGAAGTCATCAACTTCTCTGTTGATGACACTGTAATGATGATCAGTTAAAAGGTCTGTGGATGGCTATATTAATAGTAACACTCAGAAAGCTCAACCACCTTGGTACTACGCTCCTCTACCACATTGTTCAACAAACACTGTTGATGAGACATGATTGGTGTTGGAAGTGGGGTCGTCACTCAAAGCACCAAAGTTTTAAGGCACCCAAACAAAACCAGTTTAAGAACAAGAGTTATCTCAGAGGAATCTCTCTGCTGGATTATTTTCTCAAAAGACCATCGGTCTGTTTGCCATGTATTGTCCTGTAATGTGCTGGAATTTGCAAGCATAGGGAGGAAAACATGCAAGAAAAAAAAAGAGCCAAAAATTAATTTAAAAAAATTAGAGGAAAGTCTTGGGAACTAATTACCATGACAACATCAAACATTGAAAACTTTTTAAAACCAATTAATCCGAATTTCGAGCAACCTTTAAAATGTCACAGAAAAAAGTGAATTAGGCGTATTTTCCTCTACTGGCCTGGTTTTAATTAACCAGACTACAAAAAGCGTAACTTTGTCTTTGTTAGCTGCATGACTATAATAAAAAGGAAGTAAAAGTTGCAAACTAGAATGAAACCCACATCTCTGAAAGATGGGGAGAGGTTTTCAAGAATCTACTGTTTGTCAACTAATAGTGTCAGTGCTACATGTTGTCTGAAGACGTAGAGAAAGAAGAGCAATTCTAACGATTCATGATGAGGTAAATAATCAGTACTTCAGAACATTTTTCTCTCCATCTCTCCATTAGCACATTAACTTTTTAAGAAAAAGCCAAAAATCACCTCAAGCAAGCGTAAAAGATTTTGTTTTGCAAAATGTGATTTTGAATTTTGCCATTCCCATCAATCTTTTCTAATGCCATATTTTAAAATGATCCAACATGTTTTGCCGAGTGATGATGATGTCACCCCGTTCTTTGACGCAGGACTCCTGAATCATTTAAATATTACCATCTTTAAAGTTTTACTTTCAACTCAGAAGAGCACAAAGAGCCCTAAACAAATTAGTTATTACAAGGATATGAAGTGGTTAATGTCTGCTTAAAGCAACAGCAAAAAGACACGGAAACAATTCACAGCTTCCCTTGAAGAAAAAGAACATCTCCAAGGTTAGCAGCCATGACAATGAGTGAATCAGGCTTGTAGGTGAGCACTTCATGAATTAAGACTGAAGCAATGTGTGAGCCAGAAACTGGAAAACCTGGAGTGAGAGCTTAAACTCAAACAGAAGCTTTGATTTCAGAAAAAACTTCATTCTATAAAACAATACCAGCTTTGAGTGAGAGCAGCCATTGATTGGCTACTGTCCTGAATAAGATTTTCCCCAAAAAATAACTACAAAACCATTTTAAATAAACTTTACTTAAGAAAATATACTTTATTAGTAACAAATATTGCAGATGTGTTTAATAGATTGGAATAACATAAATGCAACCAAATGATAAGGAGGCCAAATTAACTTTAGCAACATCAGCAAAATCAAAGGCGGGTGAGAAGGAACATCTGGACTCCAAGGGGACCCAACAGTTGGCCGTAGTACCAACGGGGGGGAAAGAAGAGCAAGTCTTCAGACCCCGGATTAGATCAGGAGTAACTTGTCTCCATCTCCGGAGCCTCCGGATCCTTACTGAAAGGAAAAACATATAAACACCATGAGGTTCCATTTAAAATAGGAAGTTATGATATTTATCATCACACACTAATTATTCAGCTAAATCTATGGCCTTTTGCTGTACTCAGCTGATTTAGTATCCAACCTGCATGTCCCTTCCTGCTTATGGTAGATTCATGTGGAAGGGGATCACTGTTGCTTTAAGGCTCTCTCACCAGGTTTGCTTTCAAGAGGGGGCTGGCTCCAGATGTTGTTCACCTCTACAGCTTTACTCCATCCAAGTATTTGAATCGCTCTTGGTGTGACCCCCACCCCCTATTCTGAAGGCACTTTGCCAAGGGTGGCCACGGCAAAGTCCCAGGCAATTCAGAGCTCAGGATCATAGGGGTAACTCAAACCCCTCCACCACGTTAAGGTGGCGATTCTATGGAGGGGAGGAAACCAGCAGATTGCATCAAAGCTTCACTTTGATGCAATCCCCCGTCCTGAGCAAGCACGGGGCGACAGTGGAGAGAAAAGCCCTTTTTACCAGGACAAAGCTCTGACAGAACCAGGCTCAGGACGGGCAACCGTCTGCCTCGACTGGCTGGGGTTGGAGAGGACAGGAAAGAGAGACAAACACAGGAACACTGGGTAGGAAGATCTGCAATCTGAAAAAAAAAACATTGTTAGCTGACGTACTAACTGGATCTTAGCTGGATGTTAGCCGACACAAGAGTTTTCCAGGAAATAACAGCAATGATGGGAACAACAATGACAGACAAAGCAGAAAACATATTTCTACATCATTAAACTTACCTACATACACATACATACAAATACATCAAAAAGCATACATGCACATATAAAGCCAAACACATCCAAATATATTGAAATATGCATAAAAAAGATATTGTGCCTACATTCATGTTGGTGGTATGAATGTGTGTGTGTTATGTGTATGTGTGGGTGTACAGAAGAGAGGATTCAAGACCTAACTCAACCTATCACAGATACTTTCTGGGCCAGTTCACTTCAAACTACAGTACCTTGGAAACCTGCAAACAGACAGACAGGGCATGCACGCTTTGACCCCTGACGTGTCGCTACAAGGAGCTAACCATCTTTCAGCCATAATACCATTTTATTAGCAGAAGACAATTGGACCAGAGGTGAGTGAACATCAACAACAAAACCCCCTCCTCCACCCACATCTGACCTACCCCACCCACCATGCAAGCAGCAATACTGGAAGCAGTTTCAACCAAGTATGGAACTTTGATAAAAGAAAGCACAATTAAAAACACCCAACAAGTTGAGTGTTGCAATCCTGCCAACATGGCCAATACGATGTGGACCTCCCGCAGGTCAAACCCCCACCATGAACAAACTATTCATCCATTCTCTGTTCCGGCCCAATCTGGTTTAACATCAAAGAGCTGGGCAATGGGTGCAGAATGGGGACATCCTGACAATCAAGGCACCATAGAGACCAATCCCAAAAAAACATACTTACACAAGCATGATGTACAAGTTTCATAGAATATGGATTTTTTTTTTTTAGAGTAGAGGGGAAAAAACCGGTGCACCCGGAGAAAACCAAGAAAATCACAAGCTGTTATAGAATGGATGATTTCTAGAATTGAGGAGGAAGCCAAAGTAAACACAAAGTAACTGTCCCAATGAAAATTATAGATTTAATTTCATAAAGAGCACAAAGAGAAAAGCAAAAGTCACAAATTAACCTTATGGACATTGTTTCCACAAGAAGAAGACAGACTGCTGGAGACTGGGACCAGAGCCCATCTCAAACCTGCAAGGAAGGAAGGAATGAAGGAAATATGGAAGGAAGGAGAGAAGGAAGGAAGAAATGGAGGAAAGATGCAAGGAAGGAAGTATTATTTAGCTTTGATATATCGCCCACCCCCAACGTCAAAAAGGTTAAAATTTGAAAGTGAAGCATGCAGTAGATGTATGTATGTGTGCATAAACATATGTGCGTGTGCATGCATGTGTGTAAGCTATGAAAACCATGGGTGGCCCAGCAGCTGTTCCAGTGTGGGACGATCCTCAGGGTCAACCATCAGACACTTTGTCAGAACATCCTGGCAGTCTGGAGGGTCATAGGTCAAACAACAACAATGAACAGAGCCAGAGGAACAAAACAGAACAATATAGAACAGATTTATTTGGTGCTGTGAGCTATGGTGATAAGTTTGTCTCACTCTTGGAGAGCCTTTTGCTGATCTTCAGCTTGTTTTTCAGGAAGCTGTGGGTGTTGAACCGCATCATGTGGACCACCTCGAACAGCACCACACCCAGCTGCCACACTGTTGTTGGTTCAGCACAGTAGTTGTTGTGCATGAACCAGTCCAGAGGGAGGTGTTCAGGAGTACCTTGAAGGGGTGTAAGAATAAGCCAATCAGTAAGACGAAACAGCATTAATAAATGAGAAAGAACCGGGTTCTACAGTCTAATCGTACCACACAGTAGTTCATGTTTTCTTCTGTCATCAAAGCAGCTTAAACCGAAGTCTATCAGATAGACTTGTAGGCCTTCTGCGGTGGTCTCAATCAGGATATTTTCCACCTTAATGTCCCTATGGAAGATGTTTGCATTCTGAAGGTAGAGTGCTGCTTCAACTAGCTGTTTCAGTATGATCTAAAGGAAAAACATCACATGGTCAAGAACAGTAGAGATACAGGTATAAGATACAGTGCCTTGTCTTCAGAATCCGTTGAGTCTGTTTTTTTCACATTTTGTCTCATTACAACTACAAACTTCAGTGTCCAGTACATGGTTCTCTGGGAGAAAACATTCTCTTCATTAACGGGTGCAAGTCTTCCTGTGTATGCATAATAGCAACTCAAAGCTTTGCTTACTCTTCTTTGGCATCTGATGTATCAAACATTGCTCTTTGAAATGTTCAAGCTTTGGTATTTTACAGCCCAACCCTCAAAGGTACACCCAAACTCCATCCAGCAGCTTACCTTGGCTTCCTTCTCATTTAGACAACCTCCATGCTCTTTAAGACAGACCAGAAGGTCCTCAGCAAACATGGGCCTCTCCATTACTAAAATCAGCTCCTGATCCAGATCGTACCAGTCCAGCAGGGACACCATGGCCAACTGCGGCACTGTTGCAGTCCTCAGCTTCAACATGATTACGGCCTCCATGGCCAGCTCCCTGCCGTTCTCATCCTGAAACATCCCAACAAACAGGAGAAACCAACCACAAACAAATGATCTGACGTTGATATAGTGTTCAAAGCGAACTTTAAGAGAAATATAAATCATGTACATATATTTATAGCCAACGTTTTAGATGGATAGTTAAAAACACAGATGGTTTGATGTGACAGTGGAAAAACTGCTTATATGGTACAACTTGTAAGGTGTTTATTGTGTTCATCAGAGAAAAGAAACTCTTTCTCTGCTGTCTGGTTACTGGAAACAGTGTTCTGTAGCACCAACCAAGGTGAAAGTTTACTCTAAACACTTTGTGTCTAGAATGTGTGGGATCTACAGAGATTTTAATTGCCCTTTGCATCTGTAATCCACTAAGAAGAGTAAACACTGCTAGATGCTGTTGCTCACTTACCTTATGTTTGATGACCACGTTGTCTTTAGGGATGTGTTTGATAGCCACCTATGAGATAGCAAAAAGACTTTAGTTAGCATGTTAGAGAGGTAATATTTATAAAGAGATATTTAGTACTTTCTAATGTTAGATTCTGTAAAGTCATCAGCAGTAGTTTTCTAAACAACATATTAAAACACTGAAGTTAAAGTTGGTTGAGGTTGTTGTCTTTGTCCATCCACCTCAGCTGTGACTAAATTGTATCAGTTGACTCTGAGATTACTAGGACCTACAAACTTTGATGCTTTTGTCACTAAAAGTAACAAAATCTAAAATTGTACTCTACTCTTGTTGACTGATGAGTCCGAATCGATCAGACAGGTTGATAAAGATGGTCAACCATCTTTTTTTTGGCTGAGAAAATAATGAACGTAACAACAGTCTATTGTGAAACTGTACATGGTTAATGTCCATAAAAATAAAGCTGGATCCCACACATGTGAACATTTTCAGTTTGAGTCATTTCTATTGGCTAAAATCAGCTAAAAAAGACAGTCAGTCTGACTAGCTGTTAGCCTTCCACTGATTTGAGGACCTTATGTCTTGTCTACAAACGTTGACCCTTACTGGCTTAAAAGAATTTATGAAGCAAGTGAACCTATGTATGTGTGTTTGCGCGTTTGTGTGTACCACTTACAGGCAATTTACCCTCGACCCGATATCCAGCAAACACAGATCCAAAGCCTCCATCTCCCAGCTGATGCAGCTCGATATACTTTTCCTGGAATTCTGCTAAAGTTTCACAAAGCATCAGAATAAAACTCTGTTCACTAATGGTAATTCATTATCACCACACCCTACTTCTGTCTCGTGAATGCGTCTGTTACAAATCTATCACTACTTATCTCTGACCTCTTTGGGAATCCACTCTTTCTTCGTCCATCTTCATCTTCTTCCTCTTTGGTGATTCCTTAAAGTCCTCTGCCGGAATTGGACTGGAGCTGGATTCTAACATTGAGGGTAACCCAAAGAAATAATGTTAGCCTTTTAACATTTAGGTACCAAAAGAGAACAACATCCCAATTGAAACATTAGGCTTAGGGGTTTTTTTACACATTTGTTCCATTTTCAGCTGGTGGAGTTCTCTTCCACATTGAACTGAGTCAAACTAACTTTGAGCAAACTGATTACTCCTCACCTGTGGTGGCGCTGCACCAAGAACCACTGAAACAAACGTCACTGAAAACAACGTTTTTCTTCACAAAATGTAAACAAAACTGGAGTTGAGTCAGATTTCTCTTTGGTCTTTGGTAAAAGACCATGAGCCATTTCTCCTGCCAGCACTAGACTCGTAAATATTTATTGGTTGCAATTACCCAGAATGCACTGCTTCCTGCTTTTGGAGCGGTCTCTTGTCTGCTTGGTGTTCACATATACATTCAAACTCCACCAGAGTTCACTTCAACCAAACCGAGGTTTGTAGGCAGACCAAAGTGCGATTATGCATTCACACCTCCCCAAACGAACCGGACTTTGTACGCAATCGGACTGCAGTTGGATTGAAGCGGACTGAAAAGGGCTGATGTGGATGTGCCCTTAAACTGACTCATAAATTTATCCTTACCTACTGAACCTCTTGACATGTTAAGGTCACCAACTTCAATATATCTAATTAGATTTTTCTTCTGATGTACAACACAAGGAAGGGCATAAACTGAAAATGAAGTTTGGTGTGTGTTTGTATTCAGCCCGTTTGAGTCAGTGTTCCCTATATGAACATCTAAAAACACCCAAATATTGTGGAAAAAATGAAAATTAATCTATTTCATGTGTACGTTTTTACTCTTTATGAACATTTTTTAGATGTTCTGGTAGAATCAACTTTTTGTGAAAGTACAGCTGCATATCACATAAAATCACAATAAAAAAATCAAAGTTTCTTATTCTAAAACATATTTATTGGGTGTGAATGCTTTTACAAAATACTGTAGTTTATCTTTGTGATAATTTTACTCTCTTTAACTGTAACATGCTGAAGTTAACCATCATCTGTTAGGACTGTTTTAGGAAAACAGTCTTCAGTCAGAGGCTTCTTCAAATGTGCTGTGATATGGACTGCTACAGGAGATCTTTGCTTCAAAATATTCCTGTAATGTGATTAACACAAGTTAATTACTTGTGTTAATTTGTGCTAAATTAACATGGGTTACAACATTTAATTTCCCTTTGGGATCAATAAAGTATTTTTGAATATGTATGAATCCTAATAATCATGCTGAGGATCTGAATGTGAACTAACAATAACTTCATCATAGCAGCCAACCTGAGCTGATGTCCCAGGAGGATGGAGGCTCTTTGGTTAGGATCCGCTGAAGGAGTCGCTTCTTCCTCTTCTTGGCTGGTGGTGAAGGTTCCTCTGCCTCCTTTGTGGCATTACTCCTCAGACTCCTCATGCTTCTGATCAGGTCCTGGCAGCTTGTGGAGGCTCCAGCCATCTGAGAGACCATGATCCGTCTCCTGGGGGTCTCTTGCGAAGCTTTTTTCCTTTTCCTTGGTCTGCTGTCTTCAACAGAGTCTGTGCTTGGTGACTTCACGCTGCTGTTGCCCTCTAAAGTGAGAGAGACATCAGGAAAATAATGTGATTTTTTTTTTTTGTAATTAGTCAAAAATTTAGTATTTATGTAATCTGACAGACTCATATCTGATCAGGGACTTTATTACACAAACTGTTGAATGTTTAACCTATTTTCACAGAGACACATGCTTCTGGGTTAAACTATCACAGACCCACACATCCCAATGTTCCCAGTAGTAAACAAATCAGTAGCAGAAATCCTTAATGATAAAAACTCTAAATCTTTTAAGTACATAGATCAGTGTCTAAAATAATAATAATAAAAAACTATTAAATCCACATTAATTTCTCTCACAAAAATTAAAACATGAACCATTTGTTGTTTATTTTTACTGAAACTCATGAACTCAGTTACCTCGTCGTCTCCAGGGGGCCGGAGTTTTTCTCTTCCTTTTACGTTCTTTGACCATCTTTTTTTCTTTTGTAGACTTCCGTGTCGATCTCCACCTACAAGTGATAGCAGTTTTATCTCTCGTAGTTATGTCTCACTCTATCAGAGATTTCAGACAGAATGAACTCAAATAGAATGTTGGGTTCTGACACCAACTGATGTGACATCAAAAATAACATTCCAAATTTTGGTCATAAATGTTAGAATGGAGGTGATGTTGCTTAGCAGCCCTCTGAATTAAAAACAAAAATAAATTAAAAAAATCCCAAAATCAAATATTCAGTGCCAGATTTTGAGTAATGAATCCCAAATGTTGGAGCCACAAAGGGAACTTATTCATCTTTTATTTGTTGCAAAAACTAAAAAGAGCTTAAACAACTGTTTTTGACTTTATTTAAAACTAAATAAATCACAATTGTTTTGCTCATTTTGAATTATGATTGAAAGTTTTTTCATAACCTTTTTAAAATTAGATTTAGGTAGAATGTAACAACTGGCTATCGAAAGCATTACACAGCATTGTATTTGATTTTCACAATATTATTTCACTTCTTCTATTGTAATTTTAGTTTTTTATATGCCCATAGCTCAATGACTTTTTTTTTTATTTCACATTTTATCAGAACTGTTCAGTGTGTGACGGTCTGAACTTCAGGTTGACCGGGAGGCACATATGGAGGATTTAATGATTGGCATCTGTCAATGAAGGATTTCCACCACAGATGAGCGTCTCTTAATTGTTTCATAATGTCCTGTTGCGGCATGTTAGTCATGCTATATGAAGAAGCTAGCTAACTCCGTGTGTCAAGTCATAGTTACACATATTCACTGTAACAAAAAGGTTATTCTAAAGCCTGATTTATACTTGATGCACCACATGGCACCTCACGGTTAAATTCCGTCATTTCAACAATAACGTTGCTCGACCCCGTATGGCCCCCCAGAGCAAATTTTCTGCACTGCATGCCTATGGAATTTTGTAACTATGTGGATAGTTCCATGTGGAAAAACATGGCAGACGAGCCTGTTTTAGTGGAGGTTCCCAAAGACAGTCGACTTTATGATTCCGTCGATAACGACCGCCATGCTCACAGGTATCACCATGTTGTTAACAACTGTATTTTTTACTGCTAAACATGTTGGCATGGTTGCCTCATACTGCCCCCTAGAGTCCAGCAGAATGTGGGCCACAATGCGGACAATCTGCACAGAGTAGAAATGCTGCAAAAATTTATTCTGCACATCTACTGTCCACGTGGAATGTACATGCATAAACTAAACTTAAGACACCCCCCATGTGGTATAACTTTTATCTAAGAAAGTCAAAGGCATGAAAACTAGACAGACGGTAAAAAGAGGCATCTTCCTATATTAACTATTCAGTAAAATTATAATTTATTGAATAGGTCTGTAGATATTGTAAGAAAAGCTATAATACTTTATGGTCCAGGTTGATTGGTTTCTAGATTCTCCTTAGTGTGTGTATGCGTGATCCTGTCTCTCTCTGTGTTGCCTTGAGATGGATTGGCGACCTCTCCAGGTGACCCAGCTTCCTGTCCGTAGACCCATAGGCACCAGCACCCCTCCTCACCTCACTAGGGATATGGATGTAAGACAGTGGTGCCCAAAGTGATGTTTTAGTTCTCTCCCTGGTGGTAGTAACGATCTTTTCAGCATGTCAGTGTTCGAATGAGCCATCATTGGATCCAGGTGTGCTAAACCAGGGAGAGAAATAAAACATTCAGGATGCCGGCCCTCCAGAACCCACTTTGGACACCACTGGTGTATGATAATGAATGGAACATTAGTAATTTCAGCCACTTTTCTAATTTATCATTCAGGAAGTTAAGGCCAGCTATGTTGTATGTAGGAGGGGAAAGTCAAGTTCACTTATAAAGTCCAGGGATACACACAAGATAACATCTACACACAGACCGGTGTGTGTAGCTGACTAACAAATCTGTTAAGGCTTACTATACACATTTTTACCATTAGAATTTAATGTCTAATCCTGCTGAGCTATAGGGTCGCCACACACAAGCATGTGCAGGACTATTTAAAAATTTACAACGCCTTTTTCTTTCCTCAGGGGTTGGACTAGAAGTGCTTTCATATGACATCTCTGGCTTTCACACATCACACAGTTAAAGGCTTTCTGCTTTGATCACATGGGATTTCTGAAGGGAGAGTCTGGGGCCCTGCGGGGCCTGTTGGAGGGGCATCTTTTTTTTTTCTTCGCAATGCTTTGGTCTTTGCTCCTCCATTTTATAAAATAATCAGTTGAATACAATCCAAGATCCAGTTTACATCCAGTATATTGGAACACTTTCAGAGGACCGTTTGTTTATGAAGCTATAAAACGGCTTTTAAAGGACAACAACACCATTACACACTAATAGTGCTTACTGACGAGCAACACGTGTGACAGACAACAAATATAAGATCCTAAAAGAACTTCAAATTTTGCATGTAATTGATGATCGCATACATCTTAAGTTATGTGTCAGGCCTGTAGGATTTCTTTCTATTTCATAAAGCGATAACTTTCTGACGCTGTTCATCTTCTGCTTGTTAGGCTTTAGACTCATCGTTTGTTCTCGAGCCTCTCATAAATCTAAGAATACTTCAAATAAGTTGTTTGAAAAACAGCAACTCACTATTTGATTGTAGTTCTAATTTAGAAATTAAGAATATTGTGCACTATTAAGACTACTGTATGTTAACCATTTTTCTTGATGAAGTTTTGTTAGAAAAAGAAAACTGTTAGCATGCCAGCATGCTAGTTGTTAGCCTAGCTAACAATGATAATGCTAGCCTCTCCAAGGTAATGGACAGCAGCAGGAGAAGACAAACCAATGGGTGACTAGTCTAAACATGCTAGTTGTTAGCCTAGCCAATGCTAAAGCAATGGAGGAGTACTCTCCTTATTTTCCAGTGCTGGCTTATTAGTTGCTAGTTAGTTTCCTATCAATAATCAAATTTGAAGCTGACTTTATTGTTGGGTGTGCAATAATCATAATTTTGTCCCCATTACTGCACCATGACAAAATACACAGATAATCTGTGGACGTCTTTCAGAAAGCCTTCAAAACAAACCGTCAACAGAAGACAAATTAGGATTGATTCATATATTTTGCACAGAACTCTTGGTCCAACTCAGCATAGCAGAACTCATCATTTACTGTAGGTATTGTAATAAGTAAGTACTGCAGTTATATAACTTTGTAAAAGCTTACATAAACTTCGCAAACATGCCTTTAACCTTCAGATTGAATACAACAGAAACTGTTATATAACTCTGCAACACGATGCACATGCAGCGGAAAGGCGCTTCTCTGGTCTACACAAAGGAGCACATCTCAAGAAAAGACATCATAAGAAACAGAAGTGGACCTTTAACAGTTGAATGGTTTGTTGGATGGCTGTTTCAAAGCTAAGAGGGTTTTCTGTTCGGTTCTGACCCCTCTCTGAAGTGGTCTCATGTTCTCTGTGGGGTTTTCCTCAGACTGATTTTACCTGCACTTTATGGAAGTGCACCATTCAATACATCATTGCCAATGTCTGAACTTTGATTCCCTAAAAAATGATCCTACCAATATTGACGAGTACATTTTGAAAGTAGTTTTTGGCAATTCATTGACAATTACCAGACAGGAAATGGACATTACAAGAAGGGGGGAAGACATTCAGCAACGATCTCAAACCCAGGAATAAAACCGCAGGCGGCCACATCAAGTAGTCAATGTTACAAAACAGAATGTTTTACAAAGTAAAGTCAACCTGATTAGAGGTTTTAAAGTAACCTAATTGTGCTTTCTTTATTATTTTTAAGCTTAGCATGTATATTATAATATTTCTATTTTCCCCTGTTACCATTATATGGAAAAAAACTGACGAGATTTTCCAATCCAACATGTTTTATGACAGTTGTAATGGGGCTCTTTAAAGGTACAGAACCTCATTCTGTCTATAGGTAGCATTTCCTTTCTAAAGGCTTCTTAAAGATTTTCAGATTTAATTTGAAAGACCTAACTAAAATCAAATTGTACTAAGTTAGGAACAACTTCCTCAATGAAGGAGTCTACATGAAAATGTTTGAGCTACGACTGTCGAACAGCTAGACTGTAAAAGTGCACGGCTTCTTCCAGGAGGCGCATTTTCTTCTAACAGGAACTTGACTTGAGAAGCGTTTTTGCTGGCGGTGCAGAATCGTTTCTTCAAAAACACCCTGGTAAAAAGAAGAAGAGAAAAAAAACACAGTGAAGGATTTCTTTTTCTTTTCTTCCTCCAAAACATAATGAGTCACCCTCTGCATTGTTGCACCCACAACCAACAAACACTGAGGAAGGTATAATGATGTATATGTTTGCCAAACCAAACAGAAGGACTCTCACGAATCGAGAACATGATTCCTTTTTCAAGCACCTCTTTTGACTTTATGAAGACCTCATCAATGCAATTCCACTGAACAAATTTATTTTTTACAACTCTAGTGCCTTAATTGAAAAAAAAATTATATGATCAAATGAACTAGCACTTATAGAACAGGATGGGTCTCATAACCCCTAATAGAAAAGGCTTTGTGCTTGTGTTCATGACGAATCCAGTAGAAAAGACAAAAGAAAACATTTTCTAATGGATTCCATGTTTTCCAGCAACCGAAGAAAGTGTAGAGTTCATGATTTCTGGTTAATTGTCAGAAGGTGAGCTATGCAGCACTGAAACATCCTCTTATCACGCTCTCTGTGGTGATTCTAAAACCTTGGGTAAATATATTTTAACATGCATAACTACTTTTTATCATTCTGATGTCCAGCAGTTACTGTACACAGACTAAGACATGAGTTCTCCAACAGCATCCTTGAGGTTTAATAACTAAGTAAAGCAAAGATAATACAATGTAGAATTCCAATGAATAACGTTTAACTGAATTTTTATTTATTTGTAGTCTATAGCCAGGCAATGTGTGACTGCTTGCTGCTTTTTACAGCAAAAAATTAAACAAATAATAAAAAAAAACATTCATGTGTCCTTCATTCAAATCTAATTCACCAGGAAGGAGAAAAAAACAAAACCATTTCATTTAATCTAGAACATCACTCGACGGCAGTCAGTTGGAGCAGCACAAAATGCTCCAGGAGTTATACCCAGGTGAGGAGGCATGAAGAGAAAAGAGCTGGAAATTAGTTTAATATGCTGAGATAGTCCTGGATGTTATTGGAACTAAAAGTCTCATTTGCTGGACTTATTACGTTGTGGAAGCTGTTTGTTGCCAGACGTGGCAGTTAACATAACATTCTCACAGAGTGCCTATCGTTTTTTTAACGAAGCTATGAATTGCAGAATCCAGTGCAAACTCTGGAACTTGCTCTCCTGCTTAATCTGGAGTCAATCCCAGCAGTCACCAGTAGGGCGTCCAAAGAGACGTCGCGATTTTAAGTAGCCGCAATATTTCTGGCCAGAATGCAATGTGTCTCTTTACCAGTTACTGGCAGCAGCTATGTCTGGTGAAGTAAGAACATGCCACTGCTATGGATGCTGAATATTGAAACAACTTCTGTTTGAGACTTTTATTTTGAAATAAGAAAGGAAATAGTTCTTGAGTTGCCACATTATGACAACAGACCAATAAAGACGTGTCAGCCTAAGCTTTGCTTCATTTACAGGACTGGCCTCTTGGCTGTTCAGAAATTATTTTGTGAAGTCTGTTGAAGTTTTACATTTTAGAAACTTTTTTTTTAGAAAGATTAAGAAATGCAACACATGAATCAGTTTGTTCAAGTGACAAGTAATTAAAACATATGCCACGCCATCATTCTCCAGCTACATTCTGTCTTCTTCTTCATGGTTTGCACTAGTGGCAACATCTGGTTGTTGATCATGTGACCGGTGGTGTGAAAAACGTGTTTCCATGGGGGTTTTGTAAAACAAAATACACTTGTATTTTGTTTTACAAACATGTTTGGGGTGTTTCCATTAGGCAAAATTATTTTCGAAATGTCAAATTGCTCAATTATATGGTGAATGGAAATGCAGCCTATGTCATTGTATTATATTGTATTCTAATATTTCATATTATGAGATTGTGTACTGCTGAACATGTTTTTTCAAATGTTTACATAAAATTTTTACTTGTCGCTATAGATACCAGTGTTTCTTGCATTGAGCATCTTGTTTCCTCTCAGATGGATGCTACGTGGATGCAGCATCTTGTTTCCTCTCAGATGGATGCTACATGGATGCAGCATCTTGTTTCCTCTCCGCTACAGTGCAGCAGTCACAGCAGAGAAAGCCTTTAGTCCAGCATTTTTTCCAGGGTCTAATCCTCCCTCGTCTCTCCACTCCCCCCCCCCCCCCCCCCTCACCCCCACCCAGATGAATCCATTCATGACTCCATCTATGCAGTTTCCACACTACTAGTTCTGTAAAAAAAAAAACAAATAAAGTGCATCCCCATTGCCTCTGACAAAGTGATGATTACACTGTGGCTTTGACATTTGAGACAGCCTCTCGCCAAGTCAGCCCAAAACCCATTGCTCACCCTGTTCATTACCTCCCATAATGACCCCATTCAGAGACAGCGGGGCCCAGCCGCAGCTCATGGGCCCGGCAATAATCTCCTGCATTAATTAGATGACCCCCTGAGACGGGTGCTGCTGCATTGGTGGGCACAATGACAAGCTCTCTGCTTATTGTTTATGGCCGGTTGTAAAGTGTCCAGCGACGGGAGTGATGAGGAAGATCAGGGAGAGAGGAAAAGAGCGGGGGAAAGGGCGGGGTGCTCGGCCGTGGGCCAATCAGGCTGCAGTGAGCAGCAGTCATGCTGCTTTTCTTTCCACCGAACTGTTCCTTAAGTCTTTGGGTCAGGTTTGCTTCTACTGCAACACTTGCTCCATATCTTGTTGGAAAAAGTCAAATATCGTCTGTCTGAGGAAAACACCGTGGACGACTAATGCAGGTTCTTACAAAGGGATTCAGGACTGAAGCTGCATTCTGCTGAGTAAACACATACTGAATATGGAACCTAAACTGCAATACAATGTTCAATCTTGTTAAGCAAAGTCTATTTAAAACCAAAGCATGTACCGTACCAACTGTAACCAGGTCGCAGCAGAAAGAACATGACTCAGGAGGTAGAGACATCTACTAATCAAACAGATAAATGTTAGCAGCATATGGCTCTAAGACAACTAACACATTAAGCTCAGGACATACAGTTCTAAATAAAAATTTAAATAGCAAAACAATATAAGACTTTAGATATAAAATAATGGTCTAAGTCATTTTATGTCAAAAGTATTTTTTTTCTTTTTTTGTTGGTAATGTCTCTTTTGGTAAAAGGGATGATAAAAGTGGCAAAAGATGATGATATATTTATTCTGGGAAAACCAGGAAAGCCTGGTTTGTGGTTTATGACATGTTTGTAGCTTAACATGTCATAAACCACAAAGTGTGGTTTATGACATGTTAAACTGACCTGAGTTCTCAATAATCTCAATATTATTGAGATTATTGTCACTAGCAAATAGCTAGTGACTAGCTATTTGCAGTCACTAGTGACTGCTATTTGCTAGTCACTAGCATGACAAGTTTTTTTTTTTTGTCCTGGTATTTCAGCCTCCCAAGCTGCATTTTTGTTCCAATATGTTAAATGTGCTCTAAGAAAAAAAAATCTGTGAATAGTTGGTGGCTTTCCCAGGATTCATTTTGGAGTCATGTTCCACCAGAAAATCCAGAAATAGGTAAAAAAGTTCACTGTATTGTGTTTTTTAGACTTGTGTAATTCTAAGTTGATCCTAGTGCCAGGAAAGGAATTGAAAACGTTTTATTTTTTTTTTTACTGAATGAAGTTTCATAAACTGTAATTTGTGTTTTGAAGAATCTCTTTTATGTGTACAATTTTTTATGTGACATGCCAAAGTATTTCAGATTGATGATGATGAAATGGAATTCAGACTAAATGAAAAACTTGGCCTTCTAGCTAAATAGTAAAAAACGTTTCCAGATGCTGATTTCAGTGCTATTATACTTTGGTGGTAAGCCAGTCAGATTATGTTCACAGTTCCTACAAACCATTTGTGTTAGTAGCTTCTTCAGGGCTAATGTGAGTCTTATTTGCCAGGCCAACAAACTGTCTTTATCAGTTGACTTTATCAACTCAACAACTACTTCCATTTTTACTTCATTTTGAGAGTTTTGTTTAACTAAATTGAAGATTAGACAAAGATGATGATGAGGCAAGTAAAACGTAAAGCCTTAGAAATGACAGCATAACTCTCTCCAGGCTGATAGATGTTTTTTTTTTTTTGTTTTTGAAATCTTTTAAGTTGCCCTACAAATTTTTGTTTCAGGATCCTGTGACTCTACAGGTCTAGTTGGTTTGACAGATTTTACTACCTTGAATATATATTTTTTTTTTGATAAATTGTTTTCATTGATCATTTGATACATTTAACAGTGTCTAAGAAAACCAACAAAAAAGCAGAAGAAACCCACCAGAGGGCAAATGTACTTTCACTATACTTCCTTTAAGTAAGAGTTTTCAGCTAAATTTAAGCTAAAGTTCAGAACTACATATCTAGGTCTGATAAAAATAGCTGACATTTACTAGACAAAGTCATCCTGACATCAACTGGGAAGCACTTTGTCAGCCAGACTTAAATTTGATGAGAAATATTACAGCACATTAAAATTTAAAGATCTCGTTTAAACCCCTGCTGATTATTGGATCCGTACTGTACATCTTACTGTACATTTGTTGAGCAGACAGATTCTGAACACCATAACACAGACCGACTGTGTGTGATGGAAAAGGTGTTTTTTGCATCTGCATTGTGCAAACGTGGGTTTTGAGTGATGGATGAAAAGAATGGGAAAGTGCTCCGCAGCATAAAAGCAGTCCATTCTGCCTCACACGGGTTCACACACTCTCACACACTCTACACCAACTCTCAGGGGCCTCATTTGAAGACACAGCTGATTTAAATCTCTAATGTTGCTACCAGCTGGCTACATGTGTGCAAAGGTTTGCTGACACCTTTACCTCGTCAACGTAACGACATGTTGTTATTTCACTGTTGCTTTTACAGCCTGTCATACTGCTCCCAACTGGCAAATAAGATAAACAGATGCAGACGCCACACTTTCATATGTCAGTGGTTAGGTCAGGCACTGGATGCAATGCAAAATATATACAGAAAGATTGTGTGTGTCATTATTTATCTTTATTTAGGTGGCAGGAAATATTGGTTGCATAAAAAGAACAGGGAAGACTTTGAGCTACCCACTCCATTTGGTGACTCCTGGGTATCCGGAAAAGCTACAACAAAGGCAAAGAACAAGGCATCCTCACTCCAATAAAACTCTTAAATTTTGAACACCGCTGCAGTATTATAGTGGTATATAGTGATGTAATATTGGTGTTTGGCTGTAGGGTTGTGGGTGAACAGGTTGAACAGTAGGAGGCTTAGGAAACCTCCCTGAGGAGTACCACTGTAGGGGTGTAGTGTGGACCAAGGGCATTTTGGAACTGAACTCATTGGGTCTGAATCCAGAATATTTGCTAACAGAATCCTGCCACAAGGCAATGTCATTTTCAAGAGAATGTATGGCTGTATAAACTGATGATGATGATGATGATGATGATGATGATGTGAAACACTTACAAGACTGTCCAGAACATGAATGCTTCACATTATTGTGAGGAAATGTGATTCTACCAGGTACAGTCATGTAGATGACTGTTGTTTGTGAATTCTTCTGTTATGTGCATTTTGTCTTTCAGCGTGTCAATACTGTGACACCACCAGGTCTGTTTAATAAATAAAACCATAAATTGATCATTATTTTAGTCTTTAGTATATATAAGCTATTATTTTTAATATTTTATAGCACTTTTTTAAAAAAAATACTATGCATAGTTTGGTAACTATGCATAGTGTGTTGTTCTAACCAGGACAGTACAAGCAGACCAAAGTTGCTGTTAGAGCAATGTCTTGATGAAAGCAATGATGAAGATTATTCCAGGCACTGATTTTTATTTTGACTTGGAAATCAGAAGTTTCTTTGACATTGTTCCGTTTTAAGTCATTTATTATTCAACACACATTTCCTACATCTGAAAGTGGTTCTATGAGATTCTCACATCTGTCTGGTTGTGATATATGTTATCCTTGAAAACGTTCATTGTCACTGCACATTATGACAATCTGACTTCTGTTCATATTGAAAATGAGAAAGTCTTTGGGATTTTAAATTTATTTGTGTTGCACAGAGTTGTTTTTTTTCCTGCGCTGCAGAGGAAGCTCCTCACAGATGAATTATGATCTGCCTCCTTCTTCTCCTGGACTGTCTGTTGACTTTTGTTGAATGATTTAAATTGAAGGAGGCAGTACTTGCACATTGGGTATGCTGTTGTAAGACGCTGACCAGCCAAAGTAAATCATCTGAATTCTGATGCCCTAAAGCTGTGCTTGAAGTGGGCCAGTATGCCAGGAATTGTGGGAGCGATGGCTGTCATTTGTTTTCCTCTACGGGTAAAACACGTGAAGACAAATGTTTCACAATGAACACTGTGTAGCTCCGTAGATGAAATGGCTATAATTACAGAAGAGGCGGAGCATGCGTTCCAACAGCAGGTGTTGAATATAAAGTCAGTCATGTGGATAAGTTAGCACAGCATGGTGAATATTTTCAATCACTATCCCCCTGCCTACGCTGTGGAAGTGTGTATTGTGAGTGTTAGAACAGATGATGAAAATCCCAGTAGATAATTAGCATCACTACTCCGCTATAGTGATACTGCCATCTCTGCATTGACAGAAAATATTGGAAGTTCCATGCCACGTTGGTGTTGGGGGACTGAATCAACGTGTTGTACAGAATGATGGTTAGCACTGCTGCTTCACGCAGTGAAGATGGTACTGGTTTAAAATCACTGCATGTTCTCCCCATGTGTAGAACTCCTTACTACTCCGGCTAGAAAACAGCCATATGAATTTGCGTGGCAACTCTAAATGAATCATCAATTCTAATAAGAAAGCAGCATCCTATCTGGTGGGGTTGGATTATATTTTTCTGATTTTTTTTTCATTTTAACTGCCTTGTTCATGGACACCAAAAACTTCCCACCCTGGACGGCTATGGTATCAGTCAGTGTCTCTTATCAAATAGAGATGACATAAACTTGTAAACTTTTATTGTTATTGTTCTGCAAAGATTGTTATCAGCCATCACAATAGGGTCTGACAGATTAGAGTGATCAGCTCAGATCTGGTGGTCAGAGTTTATCCTGCAATTGATGTATTGCTGGTTCAAGTCCTGCTGTTTACCTCTGTCGTTGTGTCCTTGGGCAAGACACTTCAGCCACCTTGCCTGCGGGTGTCATCAGCAGCAATCCAGTAGCTCACCAAGATTAGCGTGAGAATGACTGAATGTAGTGTGAAGTGCTTTGGGGTCCTCTGGACTTGATAAATTGCTGTACAAGACATTTACCATTTATTTGAACAGGTTTCACCTCTAAAACACCAAGAAATGTGGACAATAAAAGTCAGAGATAGACCCGATCGCTGAAGGATTCCATAATACACTGGAAATGATTCCAACTTACAGTCTTTTGTTGGACTGGGCCTCAATGTCGTAGACTTCTGAAGTGAGTGTATTTTAGTGTTTTCCAGCTGATTGAATTGAACCTTGGATCTTCTTATTGGAAGGTAACAGAGCAAATCACTGCACTACCAGCCACATGTGAGAGGTTCTACCTGATTTACTAAAACGCAACTAAAAGAGAACAGAAACAGCATGCCTGTAGCAAGCTATAAGGTTTGCTACAAACCTATCATGACGTATCCAGTTAATATCAGTTCAAAAGTTATTCATAGTGATGATGGTATTGTATGAAATTATCCTTCCATCCTGTACCTGCTTGTCTTTATTGTGTCTCTTCGTAGAGTTCAGGAACCACACTGTTACTAAAGCTTCAATTAGAGGTATAATGATATATTTTCTTCGTTAGTACTTTAATCAGTTGTTGAAATGCGACATTGATTACAATGACATAAATGTGTAGATTTAGTAATGAAGCACGATAGTTTCTATTGTAGCAAGAAAAACTGACAGATTGAAAAACAGAGAGATTGATGTGAGCTTCTGTTGCTATCATACTGGCACAATTCATGGACAGTGACCCATCTTACTAAAGCACAAACACGCACACCCCTACACACACACAAACTGCAGAACCATGACAGTTCACCAGTTGATCAAAGGAAAACACATAATCCATAATACACTTAGATTGTCTGACGTGAGACTGTCTCAAGCAGGACGTTTTTAAAACACATAGGACAGTGTACTCATGTGCTGCAGATTAGAATATAATAGTGAATAAAATAATAGTGAACTATGACATTTGCATATTTTACACTGTAAAATTTACACACTGTAAAATTTTACACATAAGGATGGTAGAAAAGAATTTTAAAGGAACAATAAATTATAGCTGCTCTTGTTATGGTTACAGTTTCTAAAGAGGACAGTGATTCTGATGATTATGATGATGATGATGATGATGATGATGATGATGATGATGATGATGATGATGATGATGCAGATTGTTTTATTGAACAAACTTTGAGATCCACTGCAGGAAATTGGAGGACTGCTGTACTTCTGATTCCAGTGTCTCGTTTGAGCAAAATGTTACGGCGACTTCCTGCATTTTGAACTGTAATCGGATTTGGGAAGTGATTGCTAATAAAACTGGTTTAGGTTTTATTAGCAAGTTTTATTCTAACCTTACTGTTAGAATAATTTGAAATAATAATAATAATAATAAAATATGATATTTTTTTGCTAAATACAAAACAAAACACTTTCCATGAGGTTTAGAAAATTGCTCTGCTCGGAAAAACATAATGAATCAAAAATTATCAGAAAATTATTTATCATGAATTTTAAAAAACATTTGAAAAAAGAAACAAAGGAAAATGCCTTAGAGTTTTCCAAAATGTTAAGAAAATAGCTTAGCTTGCATTTGAAATAGCAAATTCACAACCTTGTTGAGTCTGGTGCCACAACCAATCAAAATGCTCGAAAGAATGCATTGCAGCAAGCAGCTAATCAAAGACAATCTCTTATGTATGATTAAAAAAAACAGTCTGAGGAAAGTGCCAATAGATAAGCAGGTCGGCCAACATGTCCGACATTTTTGCGTTTTTCCTCTGACGATATTAAAGTATGCTGATAAAGTCCAAAGTTTTTTTTTACAAATATTCCAAAAAGACAAGTTTTAACACTTTATCCAATGATGACACATTTTAGCTTCAGTTTATTTCTGCTTTTAAACTCATCAGCTTTGAATAGCAATTTCAAAATGCCAAGCTAAAATGTTATTAGATTAGATTTTATTAGAAGGATTAGGTTGGCAAAATTATACTCCATATAAAACATCAAAGGTCAATATAGGATTTTCTATCTTATTTTTAAAATTAAGGGCCGATATTTTAGGCTAGAACTGTTTGATTTTGGACTTTATTCCATGCTGTCTTTTTCGTGTTCAGAATTTTCACAATTTTCTTCACATCAAACCTGCACAGCCTGAAGTGAGCTAGTTGAAGCAGTTGCTCCTTTATCCTTTGGTAAATCAAAAAAAAAAAAAAAAATAGCACAGGAGCAAAGTACAAAGAATTAATCCTCAACTTGCTTGAACAGTAAATGGCTCTCATTATCTGCTTCTGAATTTCTTCTGTGATATTGGGTTATATCGCTGTTTTTGTGACACATGGAGCAAATGAGATCACCTATAATTTAAGATCTATTAGTCCTCAACTTTAAAGTGCAGTTTGTGAACTTTGGTGGGTTTTTTTTAAATGTGTACACTAGCAGTTTTAGTGTATTGCTAAAACCTGCTTAGGAACCACAAGTCCAATTCAAACTACATTTTCCAGACACTATAAAAGCAGAATGGACATTTTTTCAATAAGTGTTTGTTATATCGGTAAGTTAAAAGCCAAAATACTTCATCAAATAAAAGATAAGATACATAAAAACAATATAAATCAATGTGAAAACCAAGGCAGTTGATAAGCATTGTCAGATTTCTGTCTTTCAGAAAATGGGGAAAAGGACAGAAATGCTGGAAAATCAAAAATGTCCATATTCATATTCAATTTAGTCTTTAAACTCTTTTCTTGATCTGTGAAATGATAACAGCAAATTCTGCAGGATGTTTTCAAATGAAACCATTTAGACGCTTGGAGAACAGAAATATGCAGAGTTGTCTCTGAACAATAGTTCAGCGTCTGCTCCATGCGAGCACGGCCCACATAATTATTATCTTTTGTTTTGTGTTCATGTTTAAATCACATCTGCACTTACAAGATGTTCACTTCTTTCTGCGCTCTTACAAGTAATTAATTCACTTCTCATTAGGGATCATCAGAGCGGAACACGCATTGTTAGACCTGCTTCTGAAAACACAAACACAACTGTACCTAATTTGTGCTTGTACTTTACTTCATCTGTCACCAAATAATCAATAAGTCATCGTTAAAATGAAGCTAGGCTTTAGCAAATGTCTCAGTGGCATTGGCTGCTGCATCAAAACATAACGCCACACACTCAAGATTGCCATCTTACCAACTGACAAAGAGCAGAAGGGACTTTTTTTTTTTGACACATTTGATGATTACATTAAAAAAAGAAAGTATTACGGTTGCGCCTCGGCACAACCCAAAGTCATTAATTGTACAAGGCTTCACCTTGCAGTAATGAATTGGTTCAGCGTTTTAATGGCCGCGGATCTGCAAATATTACAGCAGCATTAAATAGGAATGTAATCATTTTGGCCTAATTAAAACATGACAGAACCATTCTCTTGAAATTAGGTGATGATATTAGCAGGCCTTGGAGAGGTCTACAGCTCTATTCAGAGCTGCTTTTATTCAGGCCTAGAGATAAAGATATATGACTCAACTAAAACCAAGGCTTGTAATAATATAGTCAGTTCAGCTAGGGAACATTTGGTCTTCATTCAGCGCCTTTTTTCAGTTTTACATAAAACAGGTTGGAGATTTAAATTATCTTTATATACAAAACATGGACAAAAGGCAGACTGTAAGAACAATAATATTGAAAAGCTGAGCAGAAGAGCTTTTAAGATACCATTTATTGACATTGCAGCAGATTTAACGAAAATCTTTATTACAGATTTGTTAGCCATTTAAATGGACAGATCAAGCATTCTGAACAATGAAAAGCATGGACTCATTTATAGCTGCTTAAAAAGGGGAAATGTTCCTGCCAAAAATGGTATAAGAGTTGAAGATTTTGGCTATGTTCACACTGTAGCTTGAAGTGACCCAAATCATACTTTTTTGCCCTGTATCTGGTGCTTCCCACACCACATGGATCCAGACTCGAACCCATGGAAATATTAGTTGATTCCTAACTCTATTTTGAAAAAAAGTAAGATAAAATAAAATACAAAATGCAGTTTGGGAAGCTGAAATACCAATGTACAAGGCTAGCTGAGATTAGAATTGCAACTAATCCAGGCTTGGCGCTGATTAGCTGTACCCCCAAGAGCAGAAATAAGCTTTAGCTTCTTAACACAACATTATTTTCCATCTACATCACAATTATTCCCAACTTTTTGTTGATCTACCACCTAAAGAAACCAATCTTCTAAAGCTCTGTGCATAAAGAATGAAAATCGTTTCTGGATCGGACTGCTTTAATGGCCGTGATAATTATCCCAGCAAGGTTGCAGATGGGCGTCCTCTGCTGCGTGCCTGAATGCCGGCAAAGCGCCACGAAGGACAACCTGACAAGAAAGCGCATAATAAGCACACAGCTTACCATGCCGACTTTAAAACAACTGGTCACTCCAACGTTCATGTCTGATGAGTGCTCATTATATGTGTTTGTTGTCTGTGTGGGCATGCGGGGATGATTCGTGACAATAGACTATGACTCACTTTACAATAAGCACAGTTAAGGAAATAACTTCCTGCCAGACTTTATATTACATGAAATGTTCTGTCTAGTTTTTTAAATCTCACTGGCGTCACTCAGGGCGAGGTGTTTGTGTGAATCATGTGCACTTATTCCCACCTTACCCTTTTCTACCCTTAAAGTTCTTTTATTATCACTGAATTTCATCTGAAATTGATATTCTATTTTTTTTTTTATACAGCAAATAAACAAACGTAAGTCATGGTAAACCACTTAGCATTCTGTGAAGATCTTGCCAATCTGTCATTTAATCCCCAGCAGCATCTTCTCGGCTGTGAGGACATCAATAAGCTATCTCCAGCAGCATTGGTGTAGACTGCAGAATTGATAATTGTTATCCTGATGGCCATTTGCCCACGGGTCTAAGAGGCTGGATCTATGGCTGTAAGATACTGGAGCCAGATAAGGCACAGCATGTGCTTTTTTTTACACTGGTTCAAATGTTTTATTCTTTTTTCATAAGTGCATTTATCTATCAGACCTGATTGATGTCCCATTTGATCCACTAAGTTTTATATGATACCTTTCAGAGATATAACAGCTTCTGTTTTGCTGTGAAGGCATTCCATGAAGTTTAAGGATGTATTTCTTTGTATTCGTTCTTTCAGAAACACATTTATAAGGTTAGACACAGATGTTGGATGTGAAGGCCTGGCTCACAGTCTCAGCTCTAAAAAGTCCCAAAGGTCTTCAGTTGTATTCCATCAACTATAAAATTGCACAAATTGAAATTATAAAAATAAATTTGCTTAATGGAAACACAGCAATTCCAAAAAAAATCTATTAAAAGTTTTTGCACTAGGATGAGGTGGATAATAGATGTATTTTATAGGACTGCAATGGAAACATTTTTTTCACATCACACAAGTTACATGATCAACAGCTGGAAATGACAGAAAAGACAACAGGAAGCTCTATGAGGATGATGGCTTGTTTTTTTCAGACAATGTCCAGCTGGCCCCACCAGAGCTCTCATGGCATCACAGTTCATAAAAAATTTGTCACTCCAACATTACTCTGCTGTAAAATTACCGATTACAATTTCCCCAAAAGGTAGCCCGTCCCAAGTAGGCAGGGCTTGTTGCTCCAATGCCTGAATAAGATGCCAACATCTCCTCTGATTGGCTGATAGATGATGACTGAATTATGAATACATCTTCTTTTTTCATCTGTTGCAGCCATGGTTTTTAATGACTTATCGCATGAAGCAGCTTATTCAAATGTGATTTTAATTTAATTTCTTATTTAATGGAAACACTGCAATTGTGAAATTGTGCTTTTTCAACATTAGCAAAATATTACATAAAATTTGCACACATTTGTCATAGAAACGCAGCTGATGTCTTCATGAGCTGTGCTTTGAGCAGTTTTGGGTAAACCTGTTGGAACAGAATGAGGCCATTCCCAAACTGTTCCCCTCAAAATTAGGAACATATTATCCAAAATATATTGGTATGCCCCATTGTTATGAGTTCTTTCACTGGAACTAGGGGACCAATGAGTTCAACTCCAGAAGAACAGCCCTACACCATAATCCCCTCTATACTAACTTTACTTCACACTCTAGCTGTGTTTCCATCAATGTTTTTCATGTTCAATTTGAAGTATCGAATTAGAAAAGGATGGTGGAAACAACAACATTTTGAAATAACTTCCTAAATTTTGCAAAAATGTTTTCACGTTCCCTCGACATGGCTTTTGGCTTTTCTGGAAAAGAGTAAATGCGCTAAAGTGGAGATGGCAACACATCTGTCAAAGAAGTTGGCAAACGTTCCCATCCGGTGGTGGGTCTGTACCTTATCAGAGGCACAAAATTCTGATTAAAAAGTTCAAACCTGCAGCTCAGAGGTGAGACCTATCTTCATTTTCTCATATGTGTGGCCCATGCTTGTTTGTAACCTTTACTTCTAATTTATTACATCCATGCGTAATGTGCACATGTGATAAAATACATTCCTTGGCCTGGTTGATTTTCTCCAAACCAGTAGATGGAAATACATATAATTTGCATTTTAATTTTTTTTTTTCTTTCTTTTTTGCCACATTTAAAAGTTCACTCAAAATTTGCTGTAGCCAATGGCAATTTGGCTACAGCAGTCGAATAAGTGCCTTTCTCCTGGCAGCTGACTAACCCAGATGACACCAATTGGACTGAAAAAACAGAGATCTGTGATTTGTTTCTCATGACAATAGATCTCCACTCGTCGTGAGTCCATTGCAGGCGTGCCTTGCTGCATTGACTCTGACATCCACGACTCTGAATCTGACTTGCATTCTTAAGGAAAGGGATAAGGTCCACACTGACTTTGGTTTGTAGCTCTTGATTCTACAGAAAGTTGAGGGTCTCTGTGTATGTGTGCCGTAGCATCCACTAACCGTACTCTGATTTTATGCGGCCTTCCACATCGTGACTGGCTCACTGTCTTTACCCTTTGTTATAATACCACTTGCAGTTGTCTGTATTTCACGACTGGACTAGGTGGCATCCAATCACAGCGCTGTACTGGGATTAACTCCTGAGAACAACCTATTCTTTTAGAAACGTGTGTTGACGCAGTCTGGCTAGGTTCTGGTTTTTATCTGTGCCCAGGGGAGTTAGAGAAATACCTGAATTTAATGTTTTGGATGAGTGATTCAGTACTTTTGGCAATAGAGTGTATCTGCTGTGTGCCAGGAAAAATTCTCAGCCACATTTCAGAAACATCAGTGTTTTTATGCTTTTGGAATCCACAAATAGCAAAGCTAATAAATTACAATATCACTGACTGTGATGGAATAAACATTTCTCTAAATGTTGAATATTATGACTCACAAGCTAGTTAAGTTTCATTAATAAGTTTCTTAAAAATTATGAAATTTCACATCGGACAAATCACAAAGGATTTAAATGCAGAAATGCAATGCTATGGAAATGTTATGGCCTATACCCTTGACAAGTGACAGTCATTGACAACCTCCACCAGGAGGATAAGCCACAAAAAGTATTTCCTACTGAAGCTGGCTTCCCAGACTGCCATAACCATATTAATGGAAAACTGAGGGGCAGGAGGAAGTCTGGTAAGAAAATGTATACAAGTAGCTAAGATAACCACGTTATCTTAGCTACTTGATAACGTGGAATTTGAAGCAAAGCTTTTTTACGAAGGTAGGTTATTTTTCCCTTTTTCTTTTTCTGGGCTGTTTGGGGGTTCCAAAGTTTCAACTGTGGCTCGGGTCAGTAAACAGACCTGAAGCGTCTACTGTTAAGAGGAACAGGTGAGTACGAGAGCCAAACACTATAATTGTCAAGGATATACAGAGAAGATGAATACAGAACATTTTCACGTTTTTTTTCCTGGGGAATGTTCTAATATTTAGTATTTCTTCAATCATTGTTAAATATATTCTGTTTGTATTAATGCTTGTTATATTGATTACAGCAATCACTTGTACTACCCAGTGATTGTTGTTAATAAGAGAAAGTAACACCTCCCTCCTCATTCCCAAAACCAAATTCCAAAGGGAAACAGTGCTTTAAATAGTGCATTAAGTAAAATATGAATCATAATTGTTCTCATCTGTGACCGCAACAATGTCAGTGTCAAACACCATAATTGTCAAACTTGTTATGTATTTATATTGTGGCTCTGCTTTAATCTCTGTCAGCTCTAGCTCTGATTCTGAACTGAATAGCATCTGTCTTCAGAAGGAAATTACACCACTTTGCCCTGACATTCTGACACCCGGCTCCTTTTTCAGTAGGAAAAAACTCCATTACACATTTTGAAAGGGTGAGACAGATATACTTTGTGCTGAGTGTAAATTTTGCTGTCTAAACTCAATTGTTTGTGAATATAGGTCTGGAAATCACATAAATGTGTTGTGACTAATTAAACTTATTTAAATAACTGGGGTGCTTTGTACATTAGACTAGTACAAACAGTAGGTCTGAGAGCTCTGGGTCCAGACACTTTGGCTAGTTCTGCTAGCTTAAGCTAAAGCTGCGCCGAGATAAAATGGGTTAAAATATGTTCTGTTCAACATATGTTTTTGTGAAAAACGTGGAAGATATGAACTTAGTTTTAACTGAATTCTTTAATCGCTAATATTTATGCATATACTTTGGGTGCAACAATGCACTGTTTGGTATGTGTCCTGCTTTCATAGGTGCAGTATTATGTAAAGTTGACCCTTTTGAGCTTTACATTGTCATAAAGTTATTCCTCATCAAAAACATACCTGAAGTGTTGCTTTGATTCATTCATGCATGTTTGAGAAATCCTTTAACCACTCAGCTGTGCAAAACACCTGGGTGGACACAGCCTTGACTCGAAGACGCAGCTCCTCCTCAAGCTACTGAGTGTCTGCCTCACAGAGCAGCCGTCCCACGCCACCCCCTACTCAGCTCCTTCAGACTAACCAGCAGCAATTAGCAAACACCTGGTGGAACTGCTCATCTGTTGAGGTTTTAATACTTCTACTGCTTCTTGGTGCAGCGCTGGTAAAAATATTGCAGGGTTAATAGAAGAGCCATGTTGTGATGACTTCCTGAAAGCGGAGTTTCAGAAAGAGCAGGAGTTTCTTAAGGAGACAGAACCCCAATTTCAAGCCCTTAAAATTCAAAGTAAAATTTTTATGACACCAGAAGTTGATTGGGCTATAAAATGGCAAATACATAATATTGCCCCTTTAAAGTCACTTCGATAAAGATATATGCTAAAAAACAAAATTTTTTAAACAGAATATTTTTGAATTTAGAACAGTTATTTCTAAAACTTACAAAAAGAGAAAAGCATAGAAAGAAATAGGGATTTGGTCCAATTTCTCTTGTTTTGCAAATAAAGTATCATAAACATCCATACATATTGCCTGGATAGGTACATTATAAAATGTCAGTGGTCAATAGAAAAATATCTCCAATCCTTATTGATGTTTGTCAAAGAGGCATAGCTGCTTTCTGATTAGTTCCGGATGATGACAGCTTTAGCGCTGCGGAGAAGTGGGAGGACCGTCATCGGATTCAGGGTCAAAACAAACACACAACATCAGTTTGCAGTGGAAACAGCTGAAAAGTCATCACCTGGTAAAACGAGGAGCAAGAAATATTCATCAGCCCCAGGGAATAATAGGACAGCACAAAAAGATGGCTGCCAGTGTTTCTCAAGGTCGGGACTCGGACATCATAATGCACTCATTTCTTACAATGCTGCACACGAAGAGCCCCGGCTTTAAGGACACCGCTGTCTTACACTGTTAGATTAGATATACTCTTCCTTTATGGCTGTAGACAGACAGTCACAGAGCTTCAGCTTAATAAGAGCTGTTGAAGCCTTTTCTTTAGAGGTGTGACTGCAGCTCGGGGTCATTAAGGCCTGATTTCTGCTGATCCCACCGGCAGATGAATCTCCCCGTAACAAGTAGCCTCCTCCAGAAAGTTTTATGAAGTTGTAAATATTTCCCAGCTTATTTCAAAGAATAAATCCAGTACATAATTTAGACAGACTGCAAATCTATATAGCTGTTGTAAAACCCTGACATACTGCATGTTAAACTGTTTAATATGGCTCATTATGCGAAATATTTAATAGTTATTGGATAATGACAGACGGAGGACAGGAAAGGCAGAAGGAGAGACAAGTGTTTCATTGTAAAAGGTTATACAATCTTTTTTTGTATTTCCAAGTTATATGTGATGCCCACTGGTGTGTGCCCACATAAGGAGCATGCATTTCTTTAAATATTTATGGGGTTAATGACAATGGGTGTTTCACCAGTAGGGGTGCATGGAGACGCTGCGCTGCCTGTTGCTCTGCCGTTGTGCTATTTACAATGATTTCTGAAACTTATGAGAATGGTTTATCTCTTTTAATTTCTTTTTTATGCAACATAGTTTATATCTTGCCTTATTATTGACTGATCTGAATTTCATTTTGGAGTTTTAGCCAGAGATGCACTTAATAATTTGTGTTATGTATTGAGTATTAGTTTTATCATCCAAATTCGACACAGTAACAATATATTGTTTTAATGTAAAATTACATCCATCCATCCATTGTCTAACACTCTTGCACCTAGTGGGGTCGGGAGGGGTGCTGGTGCCCATCTCCAGCTAACGTTCCGGGCGAAAGGCAGGGTACACCCTGGACAGGTCGCCAGTCTGTCGCAGGGCAACACAGAGACACACAAGAAAAGCAACCAAGCACACACACACGTAGGGAGAATTTAGAGAGACCAATTAACCTAACAGTCATGTTTTTGGACTGTGGAAAACCCGGAGAGAACCCACGCATGTACAGGGAGAACATGCAAACTCCCTGCAGAAAGACCCCGGGCCGGGAATTGAACCCAGGACCTTCTTGCTGCAAGGTAACAGTCCTACCAACTGTGCCACTGCTGGTCATTTTAAATGTAAAATTACATTTAAAAAATAACTTTGATTTAAATATGAGTTTAATGGTAATAGTCTGAGTTTACATCATGTTCCAAATTATTATGCAAGTGATATTTTCTCAGATTTTCCTAAATGGTCAATACAAATGATGGTCAGTATAATTTTCAAGTCATGAACTAATACAGTATAAATCAAATTTTACTGAAGAAAGCTCCCAGTGAGAACTGTATTTTAAAAAAAAATAAAAACATCAAAATGCACTGTTCTAAATTATCATGCACCGCAGATTTTGGAAACATTTTATGGATTATAAAGAACAACAAATGGTCATTCTTTGAATGTGCAGCATTAAGTGGTCACAGGTACTGAAATCAAAATCTATTTCAATCAAAACATCTTAACAGACTGAATTACATGTTAACATAGGACCTTCTTTGATATCACCTGCACAATTCTTGCATCCATTGAACTTGTGAGTTTGTGGAAAGTTTCTGCTTGAATTTCTTTGCAGGATGTCAGAAAACCTTCCCAGAGCTGTTCTGATCTGAACTGCATCCCACCCTCAGATCTTCTGCTTGAGGAAACTCCAAA